>PVJH01012360.1:0-64805 GCA_004026705.1 Nesogale talazaci
GAATGCCTGGAATCTCAAAGACTTGAAGATAATTGAGTCACCATTCAGCGCAGAAACAGCAAAGTCCACATGCAGGAAGCACACCAGCATGCGTGATCAAGAGGGGCCGAAGGGAGCAGATATTGAGCACCAAAGAACAAGAATCACATCATTACATAGGAGGAGGAGAGCAGGGTGGGGACCTAAGGCCCACTGGTGGGTAATTGGTCACCCTTTTACAGGAGAGACACGGCGGGGAGACAGACCAGTTGGGGGGCAGCCGGGCAGTGATGATGCATACAAGTTTCCTCTGATTCCTGAAGCCTTCCTCCCCGTCCCCCAACCATCATGGTCCCAACTCTACCTTGCAAATCCAGATGGACTGGAGAAGTTACATTGGCATAGAGGGGAGCTGGAGATATGGGGAAACCAGGATGGATGGGCCCCTTCGGGCCAATGGTTAAGAGTGGAGATACTGGAAGGGTGGAGGGAAGGGGGGGGTAGAGAGACGGAACCAACAGCAAGGATATATACACAAGCTCTTATTTGAAGGACGGGCATCAAAGGAGTGGGTTGGGGGAGAGGTTGGGCAGTGTACGATATGACCAAACAATAACAATGTATAAAGTATTGAGGGTTGGAGGGGAGGAGAGACCAGGGGAAGAGGGGAAGGAATGGATAAGCCGATACTAGGGGCTAAAGGGAAAAAGGTGGACGATTGGAGAACAATAATAGAAGTGGACATGTGAGGGTGTTTGACGAGTATGCTTATTTATATATTGTGAAAAACGATGTATGAGCCCCTAATAAAATGATTGAAAAAAAATTTTTTTTCTGTCTTTTAATTGTTTGGGAGAAGTTTTCTACTAATTTTTCATTCATTTCTTTTCCTTATATAATTATATAGCTTATTCTGTTCAGTATTTTATGACTATGATTATGCGAGTCAGGAAATAGCTACTTATAATGGGTCATTATAAGATTTATAGGCGCCCCCAATAAAATGATTGAAAATAATAAGAAAATACCTACTAAATCTGGTATATTAGTTTGTTTTGAAGTTGATGCTCCCTATAGAGATAAACCGAGAGCATGGTTGATAGAATTCCTGCCTCGTCTTCCGCCAGCTTGACTTCGGAGCGGTGTATTGCGTGCACAGCCACCTCCCCCTGTCAGTGAGGGCCGGCATGCCGCTGCGGCGCTTTCCTGCTTCCTGGGAGCCGCTTGACTAGTGGTCGGCAACCTTTGACCCCCGGGTCACCTAGTGACCCAGGGTGCTTCCGATGTGGTGAAACAGCACTTGACAGCCGGCTGTTGGTGGCTGTCTGCTTCCAGATGAGCTGGACAAATGAAAAGCAATACGCATAGTTTGACTGGAACGAGATGGATCTCGTTGAACTTGTCTGTGGATGAAAGTACTGACATAAGTAACATTGCAAGGCTTGGACTAGTTGCTCGTTGTGGAGCTGCTATTCTCCAGTTATCCATGAAGAGTTGTGTGTACTTTCACCAATGCTAAGTACGATGAAAGGTACTGGTATTTTAAAGAAAGTTCAAGAATTCATTAAATTCAAAAATGGAAATATTTTTGATTTGAAGAAAAATTATTTTGAAGAAATTTTTTGAAGAAAATTATTTGAAGAAAAATTATATCACAACTGGTGGGGCTCCAGCAACATTAGGAAGACCTGCTGCCTTTGTAAACCTATTGCAGAAGGAACTTGGAAGACCACTACTTTCATTCCACTGCATAATTCATGAAGAAAATTTACGTGCAAAAGCCTCCTCGAAACAGTTAAATGAAGGGATGAGCACAGTGATTAAAATTGCTAGCACAATAAGTTTGTTTTGCCTTGAATCACAGAAAATTTGACACTTTTAGAAGAAAGTGAATGTGAATATAGTGATTTATTAATGCATACTTAAGTTCGCTGGTTAAGCAGAGGAAAGGTTCTAAATCACTTTGTGAAATGCATCGATGCAATTGAAATATTTAACGGTGAAATCAGTGAAAGTTTCCCTCAGCTCAAAAATAAAAATTGGCTTCTTAAATTAAAATTCTTAGCAGATATTACTAATCTGTTCAATGATTTAAATTTGCAGTCACAGGGCAAGGAACAAACAATTCTTAAACTTTATGAAGAATGGAGAAGGTTTTGTTGTAAGACAGTTCTATTTCAGGGTGACTTAGTGAAACAAACATTTCAATATTTTTCTTTAGTAAAAACTCAAATTACAAATTCATAAGTAGATACGCTTAAAACTTACATAGATGTCATTCAAACCGAATTTGAAACCCGATTTCAGAACTTTAAAGCCCATGGTCCTATGTTTAGTTTTATAATAAAGCCTGATGAAATGGAGGACAATGTGTTGGACCTGCAAATATTTCATTTTCTTGGAAATTGAAAATCTGGATATGGAGTTAATTGACTTCAAAAACTCGGCAATATGGACAAATTCAAGGCTTTAAGAAGACAACTTGAAGCCACTGATGAAAATCATATAAGCATGATAGCTGCATGTTGGGCATCACTCTCTTTCAAGTATTTTTTTTTGGCATCACTGCCCTCTGGTGGTCATGGGAGCTACCCAGTGCTGCTCCTGAGTGCCGCTGCTGGATTTGAACCGCCAAACCTGCAGGCTGCCGTCCCGTACTCAACCACTTAGGCCACTGGGGCTCAGCCCTCAAGTTTTTTTTAATTAAGAAAGTAGGTTTGGGCTAATCCCCAGTGGCTTACTGGTTGCGTGCAGGACTGCAGCCCACAGGGTTGACGGTTCAAATCCAGCAGCAGCTCTCCAAGAGCAAGGCTGGGCCTCTTACTTCCACCAGAGGGCAGTGATGTCCCCCCAGAAATAAATAAATAAAAATTAAAAAAAAAGAAAGTTGGTTTCACTTTACTATCAGCTTTTGAGTCCAACTACTCATGTGAACAGGTATTTTTCCAAATGAAATTCATTCTCAGTTCATCACGAAACAGGTTAACTAATGAAAGTTAAGAATCATGTTCTCTTAAAAGCAACTATCACCCAAATATCTCAAACCTTACAGGGATAATGAAACAGCATCAAGGAAGCCATTAAAATGATTACATGTTCTTAATTAAGTAGGGTTTCATTTTATTTACGTGGTATTTACTTTTCTGCTAACATTTTATGATTTCTTCAAGTTGTGAATATAGATTTGATGATAAGTTTGTAATTCTATATTTAAGATATATTGGATTATCCCATTTATATAATGTTTTTATTTTCTGTATTCTAAGATAATGCATAATCTAAAAGTGATGTGATCCACCAGCAAATATTTTTGTGAAAAACAATAGAAGAATGACCCACTTGAAAAAAACGTTGCCGACCACTGCTCTAGACAGACCAGGAAAAAAGACGCTTTTTTCAAAAGCCCTATGACTCCCATCAGTCTGATCCCCACCCAGTCATGGTTCAGTTGCATTGTGCATGAACTCGCCATAAGACTGGGGCCAATGCTACAGCCCCTAACAATAAAAGGGGCAAACACGACCAGTCTAAAGCCTATCTTAATTACTTTGACTAAACGAAAACTATATAGTTGTTAGCAAAGAGAGATGAACTTGACCCTGTGTGTACGGTTCTTCAGGAAGCTGTGCCCCCGGCACTCCCCCCAAGTGCTGGGAAACAGGAACAGCAGCGCAAGTGGATTGAAGAGCTGAATAAGCAAATAGAAGAGGACCGGCAAAGAAAAATAGAGGAAAAAATGGTCTATTCCAAGGTAACTTAGGAGATTTTATGACATGCAAAGCAATTTTTTTACATTAAAAACCATTTGTAAACAGTACAACCCTTCAGTCATCTGAAACTACTCGAAACTACTATTTCACATTTACTCGGGTCGGCTGCTTTCATTGGATGGATTTAACAAGTGTGATTTTACATGGCTTCTTGGGATTTCCTTTTTTTTTTTTTTTGTTATTTCGCATGTTCTCCAATCATGTTAATTGTGTAAATGTATAGGGAATGAAAATAGAGTAAGATGATGGTCTGTTCACCTGTAGAGTTTGTGGGTTGTACAAACTATTCATGTACTTGGCTGCGAACCGAGAGGGTCGGGTCTGAGTCCGTTCAGAGTCACCTCCAGCGACAGACCCGGCAGCTTTGCCTCCCCCAGAGCAGCCAGGGGAAAAGGAGGCTCCCCTGACACACGTGGGCTTGCCCATGAGTCAGCATGGACTTCCAGCAACTGACTGCTACTAATATTTTGCTATCTGATGTCGTTTAGAAACATCATTTTGATTGCCTTTTATGTTTTCATATATAAAAGAGCAATTATAAAAAGTCTTAGCAATTCCTACGTATCATTATTAGGGTGAAGAGCATGACAGATGGGCAATGCATTTTGATTCCTTAAAGAGTTACCCCGGCTCTCAGTCTCAGCTGTCCTCTCCATCAACCCACAAGCAGCCAGAGTACTTCTGTATCTCTCCTGAGACCCAGGAGCTGGCCGACATCAGCAGCGTTTACACACCCACAAATGGAAGTCAGGTGGGACCTTCAGAGGAAGAGCGCGTAGCACAACCCGCTCGGGACGTGGCCCTGACAAACAGTCAGAAAACAAAGTAAGTACATCAGATTTCATTGATGGTGGATGTCATAGGGCGGTTATTGTTGTCTAACTAGTTTCCGTGCTTAGTGTTTTTCTGTAACTTTTCTGGCAATTAGAAATGAATAGTAGGTCATCCCAAGCAAAGCCGAACTTACTTTTCGGGATTTGAAGTGTCAGACATGTGTATCCCTGCAGCTTTCTGCGCTCTATGACTGCTCTCTTGGACCCAGCCCAGATAGAGGAACGAGACAGACGGCGACAAAAGCAGTTAGAGCATCAGGTATTGCATTGTAATGCAGTTTTCTTTGCCTTAATAAGTAATATCCCTAGCCAACAGGTTATTAAGTAAATGGAAATTAAATTTTGTGATATAAATGTATAGCATCAGCCTTACTTTTCTAATGAAGCTAATCTTTCCTTCAACTGGAATTACAAGAATTGGTAAATGTGTTTAAAACCAACAGTATTATAAAATGCAGCCATTTGTTTGCATACGTGAATTTGCGCAGGATCTTAAGTTATTGGATATTTTTTCCTTATTTCTGTTAGGGTGAAACTTAGTTCCTTGAAAGGGAAATATATAAGATACTAAGTAGAATTATGATTAAGAAATCTAGCAAATATATAAGAAAGGAGGCTAAAATTAAAACGTACTCTTCTAATTTGTAGTCTGGTATTTACGTATATAGGACTTAAATCTGAGTAAGTTTTTGAAAGTTTTGTTAAAGAAAGTGGCTGAGTTACTGCATTGCTTCTACCTGCTAGGTGCCAGGCCCTCTGCTAAGCACTGATGGTTTCTTTTTTTTTTTGGGGGGGGGGGGGCATCACTGCTCTCCAGTGGTGGGAGTAGGAGGCCCAGCCCCACTGCTGGAATTGATCCTCCGTCCCCGTGGGCCGCAGTCCCGCGCACAACCACTACGCCACCGGGGCTCAGCCCGCACTGATGGTTTCTTAAGTTGTTGTGTGTGTCCTCAGAATTCTCCTAGGGTTAAGAAAAGGCATTTTAAAACTAGGTAGGCAACTATGAGATGGGAGAAACACATAGGAATTTGACATTTTAACTTTACTCACATATGTGCTATGCCTGTATGCTAATTACATTTATTCTAGAGTCACCAAATAAATGTCTCCCGGGTTTTAATTGTGGGTGATTTCTGTGATTGTGTATGACTAGAAGGCCATCACGGCTCAGGTAGAAGAGAAGCGCAGGAAGAAGCAGCTAGAAGAAGAGCAAAGAAAGAAAGAAGAACAGGAAGAGGAGCGTCGCTTAGCACGAGAACGAGAAGAGATGCAGAAACAGTATGAAGAAGATCTACTTAAGCAAAAACAAAAAGAAGTGCGTTTTTACATTCTGGCTGTAACACTGTAGAGTCAAAATGGATGTAGTGTATTGTCATTGTTTTTTAATGAAAAATAATTAGAAGTAGAATGTGAGCATGTGCTTTGACAACGTGAAGCTATTAGTGAAAATATTAAAACTTTGCATTGAGATAAATGTGCAAGTCACAGGTATGAGAAAACTATTATGTCACATCAGTTCACAGATGCTCTGTTATCTGTACTTTTAGTTTCTGCCAGAAGGTCACACTGAATTATCATCTTACAGAACAAAAAGTATCCACGTTCTCGATTTTGAAATATTTTTTTCAGTCATAATTATATTAGCAATTCTTCTAGCTGTTTTGGAATAAAAGTAGACAATTCTGTTCATATCTGTTTATGTAAAGAAACGTGTTTGCAGAGTAATTGGCTATGGTTGATATGGAAGAGCTTTCCTGTGCTAAAGAAGAGCATTTATAGGAGTAGGCGCTTAATTAAGCTATATCAAGATAACATAGTCTTGGTGGTGGCTATGTAAGCTTACCTGCCAGTGAACAAATTGTACAATGGTATTTGATTGCCAAAGTAGAGCAGAAGCCTTTTCCCTGAAATGGGGGTGGGGGTGGGGAATGGTGAAGGAGGAGGAGATGCTTCACGTCCTAACTTTTTCCCGTTTGCATGCTGTACTCCCAAAATGAGTGATAGAGGCACACTTGTCTGAGAGTTGATTTCATTGTGTTGAATAGATAGTAGCTACGCGTCTAAAATCACTTCATAAGAAAATGAAGTGTTACTTGAATTGCAAGATATGGCCTTAGGCCTACTTTTAGTCTTAACTGCAGTGTGATGGAATTGACCCACAGTTTTTGAAACTTAGAGCATTTCATTAGAATAAACTTGAAGAAAATAAAATAATTCTTAAATGTGTGATCTAATATTACTATAGAAAGAGACGCTGAAGCACGGCCCAGCATAGCTTAGTGGTTACAAGTCGGGCTGCTCACCGGAAGTTCAAAAGCAGCCCCTTGAAGGGAGACATCCTGGGCTTTCTGCTCTGGTGAACAGTTACAGCTGTGGAAAGGCCTAAGGGCAGTCTGCACTGCCATAGAGGGTGGCGGAGTCAGAAAAGGATGCTGGGGTATAAGGTCCCGATGGACAAGCACGTGGCCTTGGTTGCTTATGAGAGCCACCAGTATTTAAAATAGTGCCTGGCACATGGTGGGAGCAGAGGAAATCTTTCTTCGGAAAATAAATGAACGTGGTGTGTGTTTGATGCTTGTGTGTCATGGCTCTGTGCGCTTCTCCTGCAGGAAAGCATGACTCTGAAGACAAAGGAGCTCTTCCGGACCATGCAGCGCGCGCAGGAGCTGGCCCAGAGGCTGAAGCAGGAGCAGAGAATTCGAGAATTGGCTCAAAAAGGACATGACACTTCCAGATTACTGAAAAATCTTGGTGGTAAGTGCTTAACTACAATTTTCTGTAATACTGTATTTTGGAAATAGTGTTAACTAATTATTACTGCTTTTGAAGGTTAAAGATAAAATACTGAAATTTTTAAAAAAGAAATTTCAGACCTTAAACTAATGTAAATTGAAAAAAAAAAAAAGCTGTGCTTTTGGTGAGAGTTTACCCAGCAAATTTGTTGTGTAGACCTAACTTGGTTCCCATTTAACAATTACTTCACAAATTGTTCACTGATAGTAGTTACATTTTTCACAATGGGTCAACATTCTCAATTTAATTTTAAATGTTGTGTTTCTAGTCATCTGCTTCCTTATCCATTTACCCTAGTATTTGTTGACCTATATATATGTGTGTGTGTGTGTATGTGTATATATATATATATATATATATATATATGTTTGGTTTCTTTCTAGTTTATTTCATTTCATTTCTACTTAATTGAAATGGTCTATGAAAATTTTTTATTATTGGGGCTGAGCTCTGGTGGTGTCATGGTTGAGTGCGGGACTGCGGCCCACAGGGTTGACGGTTCAAATCCAGCAGCAGCTCTCCAGGAGCAAGGCTGGGCTTCCTACTCCCACCAGGGTAGTGATTGCCACCCTCCCTCCCCCACCCCCCCCAAAAAAAGAAAGGACATTTTTTATTATCATGATAGAGTTGCTTATTTCTCTTTAATTCTGGAAGAGTTTGTTCATTATGTTTTGTGGCTGCTTCATTGGATGCATAGAAGTTTATTATGGTTAAGTTCCTTTTTCAATAAAGATTATTTTATTAGGGACTCGCCCTTGTAACAATCCATACATTAATTGTATCAAGAAGTTTGTACATACGTTGCCATTATTATTTTCTAAATAACTTTCTATTGAGCCCGTTATCAGCTCCCCCCATGACCCCTTGATAAATGATAAATGATTACTTTTTTTCATATCTTACACCAACTGCTGCCTCCCTTCCCCCATGGATTGTTAGGCATTCTCCTGGGTGGTGGTGGTCATGTGTTGATTGTTGCTGTTGTTTCCCTCTTCCGCCCCTCCTCTCTCTCCTTTTCCTTTCCCCTCCTTGCATCACTACTTCTGGTCTTGTTCCTGGACTCCGTGTGCCCTGCCCTTTGATCTCGTCTGTAACTGCTCATGCTCCAGTCTAGTCTGCATTGAAAGACAGGACTGGGGCCATGTTAGTGGGGAATGAAGAAGCCTCAAGGAATCACAGGAATATTTTGTGTTTCTTCCATGCTCTGCTGGATGGTTGACTCATCCCTTCCTTTGTGAGAGGATGTCCCATTGTCTACAGGTGGATTTGGGAGTTCTGCTCTGACTCCCTAGTTCTCATCACTATGGGTTTGTTTGTGTGTTTGATTTTAGACACCTCATGATCACACAGACTGGTGTGCTTCTTTCATATGGACTTGTTGCTTCTCTGCTAGATGGCCGCTTATTTAACTTCAAGCCTTTAAGACTCCAGAGGCTAATAGCTTTTGATAGTCCCGTACCATCCGCTATTTTTTTTTTTTTACCACATTTGCTTATGTTTCCATTTTTGTCTTCAGTGATTGTGGTAAGAGGGTGAGTGTCACAGAATACCAACTTGTTAGATAGAATAAAGTGTTCTTGCCTTTAGGGAGGGTTTGAGCAAAGGTCCAAAGCCCATCCACTGTCTCCTCAGTTTATATTTATTTATATTGCCATATAAATGTATGCACATAGGTCAGGACCTCCATTTTTATGAATGAATGTGTTTACATATACATAAACCTATGTCTATACCACTCTCCATAGCTTTACTTCCTAGATCTTTTCTGTTTAATTCGACCTTTCTTCTGGCCCTCCTTCAGTGGCCCTTCTTCTGCCCCTTAGCCCTGCGTCACAGCTAGCGTGCTGTCGCTCCAACACCCCCGGGATCTCTGCACCCTGCTCACCGTTGATTGGAATTCCTGTTGGTCCCCTGTCAATGTTACTGTTTGCTCACCACTCCCTTTCCCCACCTCCCACCAAGTCCCTCCAGAACTGTTCATCCTCTTGCTTTTTCTTCTGGCTTGCTTCCTATGTCTATCTTACTTAGGTAGGTGATACCAATAACGACAGAGACCAAACAAAAAGAAAAAACAAGATTGAAGAAAAAGAGGACAAAGAAAGATAATAACTAGCGGGAAAAAACGGTTAAGTTCTTCTATTCAGTAGACCCTTTAAGCATAATATAACGTAATTCTTTAGCTCTTATGCCGGACTTTGCCTCAGCCACCCCTGCTTTTCTTTGATTGCCATTAGCTTGATTTTTCCCTCCACTTCTTGATCTTTAGTCTTATTTTTGTGTCTACATGTATGTGTGTAGACACCAGATTGATGGATTGTAATTATTCATTTTACTGTGCTTGACTATTGTGAAGGGAACCACTTTTTTTTTCCCATATATTGCCTTTTTATTGAATTGGTGCCTTGTCACGGATGGGGACCACTTTTTTAATCTCCGCTTCTGTGGTTTTATCTGATGGGTATAGCTCTCTGATAAGACTCCTGATTGTGGATCTTATATCCTGCCATGCTGCCATATCCTCTACTGCTATCAGTACTCCCTTGTGGATTTTTTTGGATTCTCCTTATATAAAACCCTATCATCTGAAGATAACGATAGTTCCACCTCTTCCTTCCTCCAGCGAAACCTTTGATGTCTTTTCTTTGCCTTATGCTGTTAGCTGAAACCTCCAGTACGATATGAAATAAAAAGGGGCACAAGGGACATCCTTGTCTGGTCAACTTTTTCAACGGGAATGTGTTTGTCTTTTCTCCATTGACTGCCACATTGGCTGTTGGCTTTTCATATATAGCTTGTATTGTCTTGAGGAATTTTCCTTCCATTCCTATCTTCTTGAGTATCTCAAACAGGAATTGGTGTTGGGTGTTGTTGAATGCTTTTTCAGCACCTATCAATATTATCATGTGGTTCTTACAGTTTTTTTCATGTCAATGTGGGGAATGATACTAATGGTCTTTCATATATTGAACCAACCCTACATCCCAGGGATGAACCCCACTTGGTCATGGTAAATTATTTGTTTTATATATTTTTGCATTTGGATTTTTGCATCAATGTTCATTGGAGATATTGGTCTGTAGTTCTCAATTCTTATGGGATCCTTGCCCGGTGTCGGTATCAATGTTATATTAGCTTCATAGAAGGAGTTCAGGAGTTTTCAATCTTTTTCTATGTTTTGGAAGAGTTTGTGTAGGATTGGTGTCAGTTCTTCCCTGAATGCTTGGTAAAATTCTCCTGTAAAGCCATCTGGTCCAGGGGATTTTTGTTGTTGGTGTTGGTAATCCTTTGGTAAACTTGTCTATTTTTTTATTGCTATGGGTCTATTGCGATTCTTGACATCTATCAGGGATAGTGTAGGGAGGGACTGACTTTTTCCAATAATTTGTCCATGTCTTCCAAGTTGGTGAATTTACTGGAGTACAGTCCTTTGTAGTACTGTGTAATTTAACTTTTTATTTGATTAGGGTCAGATGTAATGTCCCCTCTTTCATCCTTGCTATTGAAATTTGTTTCCTCCTTTCTTTGGTTAAGTCTACCAGTAGTTTGTTAATTTTGTTAATCTTTCCAAAGAACCAACTTTTAGCAGCATTAGTTTTTTTCCATTGTTTTCTCCTTTTCCCTCCCCTAAATCTCAGCTTTGATTTTTATTTTTTTTCTTTTGCTGTTAGGATTGTCCTACTGACTGCTCTAGTTGTTGTAAATTTTGTACCAGCATATCACTTATGAGACACTCTTCCTTTTTCAGGTGTGCATGTATTGCTTTAACTACCTTTGTTGTGTCCCATGAGTTTTGGTATGTTGTGTTTTCATTCTTGTTGGCTTCTAGAAATTTCTAATTTCATCTCTGACCTGGGCCAATACATACTCCTTTTGCAATAGAGCTATTCACCCTCCCAATTATTTGCTATTGTTTTCTTCATCTTCTTTTTGTTGACTTCCAGCCTTATGGCACAGTGGTCAGAGAGAGAGGTCTGTTTCACATCAATGTGCTTAAATTTATGTAGCTTTGCCTTATGCCTCAGCATGTGGTGTATCATCTAATATGTCCCATGTGGGCCTGAAAAGAATGTGAATTTTTTTGTATTTGATGAAAAGCTCTGTAGATATCAAGTCGTCTAATTGTAGTGTTTAGATCTCACATGTGGGGGAATGAGCAAGAGTGGTGAAGATAACTGATGGTGCCCGGCTATCGAAAAATATAACATTTGAGGACCTAAAACCTTGAGGGTGAACAAACGGTCATATGGCCCAGGAACAACAATGCCCATCACAGAAGAAGCATACCAGCCCGTGTGACTATCAGGTGTGAAAAGAACTGGATATCAGGCATCAAAAACCAAAAATCACATCATGTGCCCTGACATGATTGCTGAAGACAAAAGAGCAGATGCAGACAGAGTGGAGGAATCCAGTGGTGTCCAGCTACCAAACGACAAAGTATCTGGGATCTTGAAGGCTTGGAGGTGAACAAGTGGCCATCTAGCCCAGAAGCAGCCAAGCCCACATGGAAGAAGCACGCTTGCCTGTGAGAGCATGGGAGGCCGAAGGGAGCAGATATCAAGCATCCAAGAACAAGGATTAACCTTTTTAAAGAAATCAGCCTTTCTAAATGTTCATCACAGTGTTCATACCAGTAACTAAAAGTATTGCCTATTCTTGGTTGCTGCTCCATGTGATTTCTATGAATGTCCCTGAATTGTCATTTTATTAGATCATTTTTCTTCTTCCAGCTGATACAGTACCATTGGAATGTAATGCATCCACTCATAACATTTCAAGTTCAAGACACAATTATGATGAAGCCAGTGGAAAAATGAATACATATATCAATTATATAACCTCACCCAAGAAGGATACTGGTGTACAAACAGGTATTTCTTTTGAATTTGTGATTTAAAATTTAAGACACAAAACAATGAGAATTAACTTCAACTAATGTAAAATGTAAATATTAAAGTCATTTGAGTTTTTTAAGTACAAGTGAATTAGGAATTACAGAGATCTGACATTTTGTTTTTTGGCATCACTGCCCTCTGGTGATGGAAGTAGGAGGCCCAGCCTTGGCTCCTGTGGAGCCGCCGCTGGAATTGAACCTCCATGCCAGGGGGCCGCAGTCTTGTGCACAACCACTACGCCACTGGGGCTCAGCCCCAAGTTCTGACATTTATTTATTTATTTATTTATTTATTTTTTTTGTGTGTGTGGGCATCACTGCCCTCTGGTGGGAGTAGGAGGCTCAGCCCTGCTCCTGGAGAGCTGCTGCTAGGTTTAAACCACCAACCCTGTGGGTCGCAGTCCCGCGCACAACCACTACGCCACCGGGGCTCAGCCTCGGTCTGACATTTTTTGACCATTAATATACCATAAGATTTAGCTTTTTGGGCTGAGCCCCGGTGGCGTAGTGGTTGTGCGCGGGACTGCGGCCCACTGGGATGGAGGTTCAATTCCGGCTCCCAGGAGCAAAGGCTGGGCCTCCTACTCCCACCACTTGAGGGCAGTGATGCCTAAAATAAAAAAATAAAAAAATAAAAAAAATAAAAAAAAGATGTAGCTTTTTAAATTTATATAGCTTAATGGTTTTTAATATATTCAGAATTGTGCAGCCATTATCAAAATCAATTTTAGAACATTTTAATTATCCCAAGAAATGACCTTTATACCCATTATCAGTTATCCTCCATATACCCAGCCCCTCCAGGACTTGCTCCCTTCCTCACACTCACTGAGTGCCACCAAGCTGATGACAAGTGATAGTGACCCGATAGGACAGTGTGAAGTTGCCCTGTGGGTTTCAGAGGCAGGAACTCTCCACAGAAGTAGAAAGCCCCATCTTTCTTCCACAGAGCTAGCTGCCAGTGGATTTGAACTGCTGATTTTAAAAATGAGCAGCCCGACACATAACCACCACTACACCACCAGGGCTCCTCCCCCCCGTCCAGACAGCCTTTATTCTACTTTCAGTCTCTGCAAATCTACCTTCTGTGGACACTTCATATCAAAGTAACCGTATCACATGGTCTTGGATGCCCGCCTGCTTTCACTTAGCATATTGTTGTAATGTGTGTCTATGTTATAACGTCAATGAGTACTTCTGTTTTTTGATTGCCAGGTAATATTTTTTTTGAATAACACTTTTGATATAGCTTACTCATTGCAGTATATTCCTTCCCATAGTTTTGTTGTTCAATCCCATCAAGTAAGATTATACAGGCATCGGTACTATCAACGCCCCTCTCCAGCTCTTCCCTGCCCCCTCACATTCCAGACCCTCAGGGAACCATTACTCCTGTCCCTGTCTGAGGGGTCATCATCTGTCTTGATTACCAGGTCCCGAAGGACCTTAACTACACAAATGAACACACACAAGTCTAACATGACTGAGGAAAAACAAAAACCGTAATCGGGAAGGAAACAATAACCAGATGATAGTAATGTCATCAGTACCATACTGCACCCTGAATTTATCTCCCGTTCTGTGTGTCCCTTTTGATAGGGACTGTCCAGTTGTTTTGCTGGTAGAGTTTGGGTCTCTACTACATTCCACTCCCCTTTATATCGATTTGATTGTGTGTTCTAAACTACTGACAACTCTTCCCACCAACATCTCATGAGCATAGGCTGGTGTATTTCTTCCTGCCTTTTTAACTACAAGCCTTTAAGACTCCAGGTGCTGTATTCCATAGTTTTATCCATTTATCAAATGTCATAACGTATGCCCACTCTATTACGTTACTCTGCACAAACTGCTCGGAGCACTCATGTGCGGGTTCTTGAATGGCTTCTAGGGTAGACCCAAGGAGAGTGGATCTGCTGTATCCCATCATTTTTTGGCATTGTCTTCTTTTGAATACTCTGCCTAGTTTGTGTCAAAGCGAGTACCTGCACTTCCGTAACCAAAAGGTTGGCAATTCTCAGACACCCATCATCTCAGAAGAAAGCCTCGATGACGTCGGCTCCCTAATCACAGCCTTGAAATCCCTCTTAGCAGTTTATTCTGCAAGAGGGTATCATGAGCAAAGTCGACTTTTTGACAACTAACTTGGTTTTTCCCCTGGTGTTTTTAAAGTGGCATCTTGTTTCATTTGCATTTATTTAATGTCTCATCATTCGTGTTGAGTATCCTTTTAATTTGGTTTTAATTATTCAAATAGGCAATGTTTTTGCTATCATTATCATAGATCTTCATGCTTATTATGCATGCTTTCAGCACCCTGCTTGGGAAATCTTTTTAAGCTTTTCACATTTTATCTACACCTTCCATTCCTCAGTCAGTTTTGATGGGCTTGTGAGATCCTGGTGTAACTCGGAGACAAAAATCTGTTTGGCCATAAACAAACAGGTAGTATCAGAGAGCCACTGCAGTTTATTTTACTGGATTTCACCATAATACCAAATAACTCACATCTTATGGCAGGAAATTAGAAGGGACGCTGAAAAGTGGAATATACAGTTGTTAGCCAGTACAGCATTTGGAAAACAACTCTGGTATATTTTGGTCTTGGGTATAACAGAACCTAGCTGACTCCTTCCCTGTCTGTGTAAATACCAAATTTACTTAAATCCTATTTGTCAACTAAGGGAAAGTTTCAAAGATTAAGAGTAATATTGGGTGATTGATAGGGGAATTTAATCCATAAATGTGCCAAACAGGAAAAAATTAAAGTGATTTCTTTAGAAGGGAATTCTTTCCATCAGACTAGGTATAAGGGAACCACAATAGACGATGCGTTGACTTTGGTGTTAGCAACTGAGCTCTTCCCAGAAGGGTAGGCGGTGCTCGCCTGAAAGAAGCAGTGGCCTTTGGTTCAGGAGCAATCGAACTGAGTGAGGTTAGTTCACAGGGAAACTAAGTACCCTGACGCCAGCTGGGAGCCCACTTGCCAGCAGCAGAACATACCAGACCTAGAAATCCATGGGTGTGATCCGGCCTGTTAGAGCACGAGGTCTTGTTTCGGAGGAGGAAAGTCCAGTGAAGAGAATGATGCAGGCTGGGTAGCCTTGCTAAGGGTTAGTCCTACAAGCTTCAACATGTTGCTTTAAGTCGTCACAGTAAGCAAGAAAACCTAACCAGACTTTTTAATGTACTATGCAGTGCTTTGTCTCTCAGTGCCTGGTTATGTATTTGAGATTTCACTCATACGTGAAAGCGAGCCTTTGTAAACTTTCCCACTTCAAACCCACTGCCATCGAATCGATGCTCTCATAGCAACCCCCGAGGACTGTTATGAACGGACCTGTGGGTTTCTGAGACTACCTCTTTAAAGGCTGTAGACAGCGTTGACCAACTGCTGTCCTTATGGTTTGCAGTCCAGTGGTTAACCAGCTGTTTTATCTTATTTGAAGTGTACATAAGTTTGTAAAGCTTTACAGGAACAGGCCACCCCATCGGGTAGGTTCACTCTGTTCCATCTTGTAGCCCACTCCACCCAGGTTCCTTTCAGATACACAGGACTTCCATTTACATAAGGCAACATAGTTTTGTGTGCTTAGTCACCACCTAAAAATGCAACTCTAAGTGGGTGGCTGTATGAAACATGATCCAGTGTCTGAGGATAAAGAACTAAAAATGTGGGGTTGGGAAGCTAATTATAATGGGTATAAAGAAGAATGTAGAAAATGTTCCACAATTGTGATTGCATAACTCAATTTAAACTATTGTGCAGTATGTGAATTATATGCCAATAAAACATTTCCAAAGAAAGAAAACAAGGATAGTTTTCAGATCCTTTTATATTTATGTTCATTAATCATAATAAACCAGGGTAACAAGTAAACGTCAAATGTTTATTTTCAAAGAGCTGCTTTCACAGTTGCTTTTGGGGGGAGTGTTGGTAGCTACCTGATAAGGGAAAAAATGTGGATTACTCTTCTCAGAAATACAAGTGAGTCCAAAAATATTGCTGTAGAATCATTAAAACCTTTATTGACCAAATATACCAAATTGTGAAGACATTGCTTCTTAATACATCCTCCATGTAGGTCTCCCCATAGCTGAAGATGCTGTTTCAAACTTTTCCCTGCACAATTCCACTCTTACATTTACACTATACCTGTTAAGATTGTCCTGAAGGGGCTCAAATGGTTTTCCTTTTCTCTGGAGTTTAGGGAAGGGACCTGATGGCAAAGTGGTTGTGGGTCAGACTGCTAACCATGAGGTCAGCAACTCCATGAGGGAAAGAGGGCTTCTCCATTTCCCCTCCTCCCCGAAAGGGGTTGTCTCGGGAAGACTCGGGCATTTCTACTCGGTCCTATCGGGCCACCAGGAGTTGGAATTGACTTGATGGCTGTGAGGTGGTTTTTTCTTCTAATCATTTTATTGAGGGTTCACACAGCTCTTATCACAATCTATGTATACATACATAGTGTCAAGCACATTTCATTTTCAAGACATTTTTTTATTCTTGATATCTTATCATTAGAAATTTTAATTGGGTGTTCATACAACTCTTAACACAATCCATACATTTGTACCATTCTCAAAACATTTGCTACTTGAGCCCTTGGTATCAGCTCATTTCCTCCCCTCCCTCCCCACTCCCTAGGAACCCTTCATAACTTGTAATTTGTCATATTTTACAGTGTAACATCTCCCTTTGTGATTGTCTTTTGTTGTTGCATTTGGGGACAAAACAAAGTCTGAAGGGGTAGGATCAGGGTTGTAGGATGGGTGGTGTTTAAGTTTCACAGTGAAATTCTTTTAGAGCAGCCCTGGAAGAATGAGCAGGTGCGTTGTCATAATAGGAAAACAATTCATTGGCATAACTCTAGTGACTTTCTGTGCTCATACATGCAATTTTCTTTTTCTTAAAACTTCCAAGGAGACTAAAGGAGTACTGGTGGCATGGTGGGATGTGCCTTGGACTGCTAACCTCAAACCCAGTTGTTTGAAACCACCAGCTCCTGTTTTGGAGAAAAATAAGACTTTGTGGAAAAAAAAACTCCTACAAACACAAGTGTCCAGCCTAAGAGCTGCTGTAGTTGGAACGCATTTGGTGGCAGGAAGAGTGCCCCTTGTGGTTTTAACGAGGCTACCAAAAACCAAAGTCACTGCTGTGCGTGCTTGCTGACTGATAGCAACCCTCTGTGGGTTTCCAAGACTGGAAGTACTCGCAAGCGTCTAGAAAGTTCAGGCATTTTCCCACAGAAGTTGAATTGCACTGACACATGCATGTTGTGTATTCTAAGAAAAGGCCCAATTTTGTGGAAACTTGCTGTAAGGAATTATGTATTTATATGTATATATTCATACACATAAGCAGGTTATTGAGAATAATCAAACGCAACTTTTTTTTTAGATGATACCAATACTGGAATTTTCCATACAGAATCACAACGTGGATCAGTGATTGAAAGGATTATAGATTGTCCATCTCCTGAGATTCCTACAGAATTTAATGTACCATTTAACACTAAGAAAAACAATCAAGATAAAGATGTCCACGTAGAAAAAGAAAACAGCTGGCATAATGACCACTGTAATCAGTTCACACGAACAGAGAAACAAATGACACACATGAAGAAATGGCCTAAAAAACCTGATTGGAATATAAATAAGCCACTGAAAAGGTATATTCCAGCATCAGAAAGGTATCCAAAACAGCTTCAAAAGCAGAGAGAAGAAAACAAAGTAAGGCGACAGATGGCACTGCTTCACTTGGTAGCGAGAAATCATCCCGGACAGCTCGCTAGAAATGGAGGGACGTCACCAGCTCTTCATGAGTCTCAAGACCCAGAGTTGAAGTTCCGGTGGCATCCAGTGAAAAAGGTAAAAACCTTTCTGCTTGCTATTTTCTTTTTGTTTTTTGGGGGGCATCACTGCTCTCCGGTGGTGGGAGTAGGAGGCCCAGCCCCACTGCTGGAATTGAACCTCCGTCCCAGTGGGCCGCAGTCCCGCGCACAACCACAACGCCACCGGGGCTCAGCCCGATATTTTGTGTTTTTTTCCTAGATTCAAAATAATTGTTTTGATGAAACTCCTGTTGCTAAGTGAGTTCTAGAAATAGCTTTAATTTGTACCAGGGATTGACAGACATTTTGTAATGCTTTGGGGGAGACCGCAAAGCCCCAAACTGTGTACTAACTAGTCTTTTACAGAATTCTACCCTTGGAGAGTGCCAGATTTAGTTAGGCTTTCTTGTTTATACTCCATGTAGACAGTGGATAATTTATAATAGTTTCTGCCACTATAAGAAAACACTGCATCTTTCTACTCCATGACGTTATTCAAATATCTTCACATTATTTCAACAAGTAACCAATGAAAAGATTCATGGGGACATAATGGGAGAGCTATATAGTACACTTTAGCTGCATTTATCCTATCTCTTTTTTAGGAAGAAGGGCCTCAAAATATCAATTCTTTCAGCAAGAAAAGGTATGTTAAGATTGAATCTATAGTCCAATGTTTTCTGCGTGGAACAAGCAACATTACACATGGCAGTGTTTGAATTGAAAGGCGGTGGGAGGGTTTCGGGTGAGTGGTGAAGTTTAAGAAGAGAGTGGCATTTAGCTGGAGCTAAAGAGTTGACCAGACCTTAGCTGAAGGGGCAGCTTCCAGTAGGTATGAACCCAGGCAACTCTGGCGGTTGTCTCTAGGTCAGCTTAGTGCTTTTGTTTTTATAGGTATCACACATACTCGAGTGTATATGTTGTGTCAGTAGCGGAATAGGCATTCTGCTTGGATTATGAGGGCACTTAAAAAATTAAGGCCAATGAGAGATTCAAAGCAGCATATGCTGCTCAAAGTAAAAAGTTCAAACCAACAACAAAAGAAACCTCAGCATATGAGAATGCCATTTCATATTGGTCGGCTCCTTAATCTTCATGATGTGTTTGTGTTGTCTTTTCTGAAACTTCTTTAAGTTAAAAACAGAAACCCAGCATATGCAGAACTGTTAGAACTTCTGGTTCTAACTTTATACCAGCGCTAGTTTAGAGTTGTCTTATAATGGGACCGAGTAAAGTTCCTTTATGATGGACAAGAGAAAGGCTGTGCTGATTCTCAAGTCGGGGGGAGTAGAGTTTTGTCTTGCCTCAAACTGCTGGCCTTTCAGTTAGTAACCACATCACCAACAGGACTGGCAAGTGGGTTGTTCTGGTGTGTGTGTGTGTTGTTGTTGTTTTCCATGCTTCAACTAAAACGTGCAATTTTTTTATTAAAAGTTCTTGGTCCATGTTTTTGCTCCCCTCCCTTTTTAAATAGGCCTCAATCACCACCAATTCCAGGAGTGAAAAGCAGAACCCAACAAACTCAGACAAATACATCATGCGCATCAGTTAAAAATAGTTACGAAAGAGAGCCTCTGATCACGGGAGCTAGTCCAACAGAACTACCACTTGGGTTTTCTGAACTCTCCCATTTCATTCCTTATGTCCGAACCAATGAGATCTATTACCTAGATCCTGATGCACCTCTCTCCGGGCCTTCGACCCAGGACCTTCAACACCAAAGCCCACGTGGTAAGTAAAAACAAGTATTAATACTGTAAAACTTGAACCCTAAACTCAAATTGCCATTCCAGCTTTCAGTTCTAACTTCAGTTGCCTTTAGAAACTGTTATACCCAGTCTTATAAGGTATGCCCTATTAGAGATGGGAAAGTTGCTGTTAAAAGTTCTTTGTTTCTAAAACTTTGGTTGTCACAACCCCCTCCAAGTTCATGAATTCCTAAGCAGTGTTTCTGGAAGTGCGTTTGACTTGTATTCGTTTCACCTTCTCTTTTAGACTGTGCTCAAGAACAGCAGCAGCTCTCTGAGTCTGACCCTATCAGAGACCCACTTCTTAACCCTAATTTGGTGAAAAACAGAGATCGACAGCAAGCAATCCTTAAGGGACTGTCGGAACTCAGACAGGTATGAGCTCTCTCTCCTTGTGTAGGACTATTTTTTTGTGTCATAAGTGCTGTGGATGGGACTACAGTTTTCACATTAGCATCTTAAAATCCTCTTTGCAGTAGGAAGTCATGAGACAGTTCTAATATTAAAGACATTTTTATTGAATGAAAAATACATACATTTAAATGGTAAAACACCAGTAAGGCCCTTTGAAAAAGAAAAGCCACCCCAAGTCCAGTTAATTTTTTGTGAAATTATATGTAAAATCTTATTTTCACCTTAAACAGCCAATATTTAAGGCTAGTGCACACTATCTTTGAGGGAAAAAAAAGCTGTGCTGGTTTGGGAAAGCTTCTGAAGCTGCTAACTCCAAGTTTGGCAGTTAAAATTCATCAGCTAATCCACAGGTAAAGAGGAAACGATTTTTCCTTTCAATTTACAGCTCTAGAAAGCCCTATATTCAATTCCCTCAGTGAGTAGAATTTGTTACTATTAAAGTTTTTTGAAATGCTAACTCCAGTAATGACAACTCATAGTAATAACTGACTGCTATAGTGTCTTTATCCTTGCTACCTAGTAGGGCAGAGTATATATAATTCATAGGTTTCTAAACGTGTAATCTTATTGGAATCATGCTGCCCCGTAGCCTCCTCCTGTATAAATCAACCCAGAGCTATTTTTAACCACTAACGTGAGTGCAGTCAAACACTTGTTATGGACCGACATGGCATCGCACTCCAGAGTGAGGGAGACTTGGCACTAACAGCTACCTAGCTAAGTGAGAAACTGTAGTGTAAGACTTGCTGAATATCCAACAGGACACAGGAGGAATGAAGTTAGGAATTACTTTGCAAGCCTACTTTTGTACTCTCCTTTACTAACAAACACAACATTGTTTATTTCAGGGGCTTCTTCAGAAGCAGAAGGAATTAGAAACTAATCTCATGCCTTTGGCTGCAAATCAAGAAGAGAATTTTGTTTCTTCGTTTTAAATACAGAAAACCAAACCTTTAACCTTTCCTCCCCCGCCCCCTTTCAAGTTATAAAATTTGCTTGTGCTCACTTGTATCATTCACTTAGCTTGTTTTTTTAAATATGTACATTATGTAGTAAAAATGCTGTAAATCTTTTTTTTTTTTTAATAAAGCAGACACTTTTGTAAAAGTGTAGCATTTTTTAAATCTTTTCTTAAAACCTGGGGCTTTATAAAAAAAACTTTCTACTTACCGTGATTCAGTCTGAGATTCCTAACCTGATAACATAGTCTGCCACAGGATAACCCAATCCTTTAGGCATATATGAAAATTTTATCTAAATCCTAACCAGAACATATTTACAAAGTTAGCATTAGTAGTAAATAAGCCATAAGTGAGTTTGACTAATAGTACTGTATACTTCAGCTGTAGAATTCAAACAGGTTAGCTCTATATTTGTGCTTAATAAATGTTAATGAATACTATTAAAATCCCATCAAAAATAGACTTCCATTTTTTCTCACAACCAGTTTAAAAATCTATAGCTTTTTTTTTTTTGTGCAAATTGTGTAACATCTCTAACAAATCATTAAAAAAAAAGATGAGCTTGAACTTGGTTAAGTCAAGAACACACAAGCACTAAAATTGTATTTAGCAACAATTTTACATGGCTAAACTTAGGTCCTGTGTACATAATTTAGGATCTAAATTATTTTCTTCTAAGGTGGTATTGGGCCCCAAAAAATGCTATAAATATTAACACCACTGGCTTATACCTTTGTAAAAAACACTATACAAAACCTTCAGACAAAATAAATAATTAAGCAAAAGTAGTTTATCTGACAAAAGTACAGCTACTGATGTTTATCATTCTGTAAATACCTCAGTTGTACATATAAAACTTAAAAGTGCCAACATGATATAATTCAAGTAGCAATATATGTTAAAATATATATTTATTTCAATTTTCAGATGCTTCAACTTACAAGTCATCATGATTTTAAATAAGGGAAAAAAAATGACAAAAGACAAGAAACCTTTAGAGAATGAGTTATAAATTGTTAATTCGCTTTAAAGAAAAAGGGTCCACAACTATATTTTTTTTTTTTAAGAAAAGTTACTTTTATCCTTTGAAAACATCCGTGAAGAATCATTTTTCCCCCAACTTAAATGGAGATTTGTCTGTAGCCAAGTTTTGAGTGTAAGCAGATAAAAAGTAATTCTCACTTTCTTGAGGCATATGGTGTCCCCAGAAAGGTCTGATGAGTAAGAACATTAAAGTGACTAAACTGATGGGACATATTTGATTGAAAGTTGCTATATAAAGCTCGTTCTGTTGAATGGCTGTTTTCGTCTGATTCTGAGTAAACTCTCTCAACAGAAGCTTGCTCTTCAAAATCAATTTCGTAAGTCTTATCTTGTAATAAACTTTTGTGCACGTCAATGCGAACATTCCTTTTTTGCTCTGTTCCACGTGATCCTTTGGTTTCTTTCGCCAATATTTCTGAATGAAAATTGCTGCAAACTTCTATTTGTGAGATTTCATCCCCTGAATCCAGAGACATATCCTCTTCATCCTTTTCAGCGCTTTCTAAAAGAGCTACATTTAAAAAACAAAAAGTCCTCCTCTATTGAAATACACAATTTGTTTAAACTATAAAATTATACACTACTCACACAATATAATGCGTCAGGGTCTGCAAGTCCACAATCACTTAAAGCTTGGTCTTCTGCCACAAGTTCATTTAGTCACAACACTCACACTAGGTGTGAATGTCCAGATACTCCGATGCTAAAAGCTTCTGCGAAATGTGTTCACGTTTAATGTTGGGAAATCCCAACTCCCAGCTCCAAAGAGGTTAATGTCAAAACGGCATCTAAAGTCATACGGTAATTCAGTATTTGACAAAACAAATATCAAATAAAATTCTTTGACATCTAGCTTCACTGGATTGACTATTTTGCTGGTTAGACTCTATCAAATGTTTGATCATCTCTGCTTTTCATCGAAAACACAAGTACATCTTTCATTTTCTACAAAACCTGGACCTAAAGCTGAGGCCACCTCACAAAAGACTAAAGCTATAAGATAACTTACACATCTAAGGAGGTATTTTAGTAGCCTGACACTAAAGTTTTATCTCTCTAGTTTCCTATTTTTTTTTCTTACTGTATAACACCTTTGCTGACAATAGCAGCCAGTAAAGACTTTATATTTGCTTTCATAAATTATGTAACTCACCAACTTGTACTGACTACAGTATATATAAGATCAGCAGGATTGGTGCATGCTTAAGTTTCGGAATACATTACTTAAAACATGCCCCCGCAATGGCCACCCCCGCAGTTTACTCATTTGCAGATACAGCAAAAAAAAGGATCCTCTTTTTCTGTCTGCCTTAAAGAAAATGAAAACTACTGAAAAGTTACCTGACTGTGACACAAGATTCTCATTAGCAGCGAGTATTGGTTGGTTTTCTTCTGTGTTGGAGTTGTGGTAGCCCACAAGACTTTTAAAGTTTTGCATAAAGTCTTCAGTAGTTGCCACCACTATTCCATAATCTGCATAACTGGAAAACATCTTGATGTTCTTCTCTAAACCGGGTTGGGCGGGGGGAGAAAGAGTTTCAAGTATAAACTACTTAGAAATATGCAAGGACCAAAGGTCCATGTGCCCAGTCTTCACAAAATCCATCCTTTTTCCACATTTCTCTATCATAGCTTCCATGACCAACACCCACCACAGACCCACAAAATCCTTTTCTCAACACTCCTAGACCGAGAAGAGGAAGATAGGTCAAGAGTGCTTTTCTTTACCTGTTAAAAAGACTATGTGCCGTTGCTGTATGTTCTGAGCCTGAAGTCTAATGAGGCAATCCAGTTCTGGAGCATTTCGCGTTTGTGAGTCACAAATGTGGTACGATAAAATTTCAACCAGATGCTTCTTCTGGTAGACATTCAGAAGCGTCAACAAACTTAGAGCTTTAGTGTTCAATCTGTGAAATCAAGCAATTTGGTGTCTGGATCTGCATTTCTAAAATCTAGTATAGATGTTTTTGCTAAAACCCTAATTTCTAAACTGAGTCACTAGGCAACTGTACTAAGAAGTTCACTGTTCCCAGGGAACAGGGAGTAGGAATTCTACTGTTCACATGTGTGTCCAGGGACTGTCTGGTGCGGATGGCCAGTGAACACGGTTTAGGCTAAAATCTCCACCTATCATTTGTATTTACTAAATAATAATTGGCGTTAGCTTTGCTAAGACTTTATAATGAAGGACACACGACTAGAAAGTTACTTCTATATTTTAAGAAACATAGCATCCGGTAGTAGTAGCTATTGACTATTGTCAGGAAAGTGAGAGTACTAAGTAACTGGAGAAGTTACATCTCTGAAGATGAATAATGTTTTATCTATTACAAATCCCTTTCTTGGGTGGGGGTTAGTCCTTATCCAAATATACTCACTTATCACTATAGTTAGAGTGAAAGACTAGTTTGTTGTGTGAAAATTGGTCTTTCTTACGCAAAAATTGAGGATAAATTCATCATTACATAACTGCTACAGTCCTAATATATAATTTCTAAACCACTGAGAGTCTTAGCCTTTCAAGTTGATACATAACCTTAACCATCAATCACTGTTACCCTCATCCCATACCTTAGGCATACATTGTTAATGTGCAAATGGCCATTGATTTTACTGTGGCCATAAGAGGAATATAAGGTAGTTATAAAGTGAGGAATAGGATAAACTGCTATGCAAATTCTTCCATTTTGTTTATTTCAAACAAGTGATAACAATTAAACCAGTACTATCTACCTATACATTTAACTAGAGCATCCCCAAATTTATATCTAAACAAGAATACTACTTTCTGTATGATGGCCACTGTAATTGTTAGCATTTCCGGGGGGGTCTGAAAGACGTCTGTGAGAATTGAGCAGCAGCCATGACCCACGATCATGTAAAGACTGAAAGGATGTGAGCACAATGCCAACATCAACAATTAACTTATTTCCCAAATCTCACCTTCCCAATTCCTTTAACTTTTTCTGAAATTTACAATGGACTTTCCATTGCCATTTTCCTTCTGGAGTACTAAGTTCTTCAAGGAATGTCAAAAAAAATTTAAGGTTCTCTGTTAAGAGATAAAGAAATTCATGTTTAATTTAATATGTCACAGTCATGCCAGCCCTGAGTAACAAATGCTTGTATGCAAAAATCAACATTTCGTTTCCTCTCTCCCTCTAACGCAGACAGAGACCTTCATATCCCCAAAGCAGCAGCCCTGCACAAAGGAACATGCCAGTGACAAGAGTGCTGAAGTGAAGTGTGGCAGGCACAGAGTCTTGTTCTACAAGCAATTTAGAGAAAATAACTTGAAAAGACTAAACATAAAGTTTTAAGTAATAAAACATAGAAAATAGTGAGAGTATACTACTTATCCAAGAACAGCAAAATAAATGGCCACTAAATTAAAAGTTTGAGTGATACCATGAATAAGAAAATGTATGCTCAAAAGAAAGCAGTAATTTTTGGGGGGGGCATCACTCCCCTGGTGGGAGTAGGAAGCTCAGCCTTGCTCCTGGAGAGCCACTGCTGGATTTGAACTGTCAACCCTGTAGTCCCGCATACAACCACTAGGCCACCAGGGCTCAGCCATGAAAGCAGTAAATCTTACCGATTGTGATGACGTCTGGATTTAAAACAGATTCATCAGATACAATGAAACCTCCAGATACAAATAACTCATTGTATGTATGGTTTTTCACATCATCCAGGCTGTCCACACCAGCAAAACTAACGCATGGGAGCTTCTTTAGCATCACCAAGTCAGGTACCTGTTTAAAAACAGCGCCAAAATGAAGAAAGATGACTAAGGAAATGAATCACAGACTCGAATAAAGTAACCTACTAGAAATGGCTAACAACAAACTAAGGCTTACACCTATTAGTGAGGTGCCTGTGGCAAGCCAAGTACAAAACTATTCATCGGGAAAGGCCTCAAAGAGAGCATTAGGCATCTCAGCAAGGCCCCTAAGGACTGGATGGGGCTTCTCCAAACCCAAGACAAAAGTGAAGTGGGCTGTTAAAGAGGAAGGGGCACAAAGAGCCTTCGCCTGGGATATAGCAAGAGGGATGAGAGCAGTCGAAGGGTCATCAGCAGACGCTTGACACTCAAGGACTCAACACTCTCAATCTTGACTATCTGAATGGTAGGGGAGATGATCTGTGATGTGTAACAATTTAAATTTGCAGATGTACAAACACGAAACAAGTTGATGTAGCTCTCCAGCTCTAAGTTCCCCAACCTCAAAGTTCTACTTCCTTTAAAGCGATGATAGCATTTTTAAAACTGTTAGTCTAAAAGACAGTAAGATTTTAAAATAAGGAAGTTCTTATAACCAAAGTCAGAAGTGAATTTGACTTAATAGTCTACCTTGTGAATGAAACCAGCAATGTCTTCATTTTGAATAATAATCAATAGTTTATCTAATTCTGATCTTCTTTCCAAAAACTGTTCTGGATGACATTCTGTATTGCCTAATTTGATAAGATATTCCTGTTAAAGAAAAACAACTAAATCAACATTAAAAAGTTTTGCAAACATCCATTTAACACCAGAAATGAAACAAAGTGCTAAGATTACCTACTATTTGAGCACTGATAAACCCATGTTCCTTTCTTTAAAAAGGCAGCCTTTGGTTATTTGCCATCACTACTGCAGTCCTCTTCCCAGTTACACAGCATTTTTACAATCACTCGATCATGTCATTCAAAAGCCCAGAGTATTCACACAGCGCTTCAGTGAGTACGAGTGAGTCACACATAGAATCAGCCATGCCTGTCAACTTTACATCTTCAAATAAAATAATGTAGACAGATTCTCTTATCCAAGACCTCCCTCCATTCTGGGAGCATAGTCAGAGGACACAAGACAGGAGTCTGTACAGTCAGAATCCTGAACCTTACAACCAACAGTTGGGTCCTAGGGGCATGTTCCTCACTTTCTCAACATATGAGCGGATCAACTTCCAAAGCTTGTCAAGGCTACTCAGACAGACAACCCAAAGCAACCTCACTTTGTGATCAGTCTACAGTTCTTCCAAAGAATTCTACACAAGCATCATATCCAATGAGGATATTTTTGTGGAGCCCTCAACTAAAGGGGCAGGTTACACGTCTTTTAACTCTTACGCTTCTGGGCAAAATCTTAAGACTCATGTGGGGAGGCAAATTACTGTTGGCCACGCTGCTCTGATACGTAAACAGCTTTAAATGTGAAGTCATTCTAGATGAAATAGCTTAACTCCTACAGTAGTACATTAGTTTGACTCCAGAAATATTTAAGAAGTCTGATTCACAAGGTCTTGTATTCTACAGTAACATTTTTGCTGGAATTTTCCCCTGAATAATAACTAGAAGAATTAAGCGTTCCCACTTGTGATTTCCTATCAGTTTGAAAAACATCATTCTTCTATAATAAATCACAATTTCTTCTGCCAACATGAATTAAATGTCACAAATAAATGCATGTCCCTTCCCCCCAAAATGAGTTCTTATATAATTTTATTGCCACTTTTAAGGGGAGTGGAGTCATACCAAGCACCAAGGGAACTATATCCAACCTATTCTCTATCAGTATGTTCCGTGACAGCACTCTGAAGAGGACTGCGCTTAGGAACACTGTGTGGGGTGGGTGCCGAATTCAGAGAAGTGGAATGGAGAAGAAAACAAGGCATCAGTGAAGAAGGGCCCTAAAACCCTCCGTCTCCTCCTGCACGTTATGCCAGGGGTCCTCGAGCTTTTCACACAGGGGCCAGTCCACTGTCCATCAAACTGTCGGGAAGGCTGGACTATAGTTAAAAAACCAACCTCTCCAGGAGCAAGGCTGGGCATCCTTTACTAGCACCACCAGAAGGCAGTGATGCCAGGAAAAAAAAACACACAAAAAAAACTATGAACAAGTTCACCATGGGCCCAGAATGTGGCGGCTACTAAGCAGGACAGGCAGCAGTGACAAAAACACCCAGCAGTCGGGTAAATGTCCTCGGTGGGCCACGCCCACAGACTGCAGTTTGAGAACCCATGCTAGGCTCTTCATAGCCTTCCTCACTAGTGGGTACCACCTGAAGCACACAGCTGACATTGAGCCTCAACTCCCAACAGACATGCCAGCAGTACAGAGTTTCTAAATCACTCTGGACATAAGAAGCCATTTATTTAAATTTGTCCTCCCACTCCTAAAGCTGAACACGCAGAAGTCATGCCGAAATACCATAAATGGGAGCAGGCGTGTATTTTTTTTTAAACCTTAGGTGTTTCTTTAAATTAAATCCTGTATAGTTCATACAATTTGATACAATTGAACCCATTATATAATTGTTGCATTACAAGTTACATATCTACTCTTAGAAATTTTATGTATGTATATCCCTTTACTGGGCGTCTCATGGTAGTGCAAATGATTTAAGTACTGTACTACTAACCGAAAGGTTGACAGTTCAAACCAAGTCAAAGAGTCTACTCAAGGTTGGTGATCTGAGCACCTTAAAAAGCGTAGAGTGCATTTCTATTCTGCACCTGTGGTTACTGGATCAAACTGACTTGATGGCAATTAACATGTATACAATTGTGCAAGTATGTGCGCGCGCACACACACAGAGGTGTGTATTGTTTAAGCAAAATACCTGAAATACTAATCTATGCAACAGCTTCAACAGAAAGAAAATACCTAATAGCAAGGAATTATTCATGATTGGACAGTTTTTCAGGATCTATTCAAGGCTGGTTGTTAACTCGACAGGTTTGGTTTTCTATTTGACTGACAAAACCCCATGTACCAAATCCCCCCCCCCCCCCAAAAAAATATTTTTTTAAGCCATCACTGCCCTGGTGATGGGAGTAGGAGGCCCAGCCTTTGCTCCTGTGAGCAGGAATTGAACCTCCATCCCAGTGGGCCGCAGTCCCGCGCACAACCACTATGCCACCGCGGCTCAGCCCCCCAAAAATATTTTTTAAAAAATAGTAAAAATTATGAACCAACATTTTACAGGTATAGATGAAGTGTATATACCCAAATTGTCTTACAAATGACACAACAATCTAAATTCCAAGATAATTCGGTAACAGGTTGTGAGCTTAGTTGAATATAAGTTATTCATTCCCCTATACATTATCACATTGTGACAATATATGACCGACATTTAAAGACAAGCTTATCTAGCATTACTACTGTCCTCTCATATAGTTACCTTTATTTCTTTAGCAAGAACACTTTCTTCGTCTTCATGAATATAAAATTTCACAGTATTTTTCTGGACATCTTTCATTATTTTAACCAAACTGTTAAACACTTCAGGTTCTAGCTGGCTTATAAAAGTTGAAAGAGCTGGCTGAGCAGAAATGGTCACATCACTAGACGATTTTGTTGTGTCTTTATCTCCGGGATCCAGAGCAGTATTGCCAGGCACCGTATGATCAGATGTCATCATTAGTTCTGTGGCGTGGTATGGATGGTTCATCTCTTCTGCAGTTCCATGAAAGGTTGAAGAGGAAGGCTGCTCGTGACAGCTGATGTCTTTCAAATCATTACTACAAAGTGACTTAGGGAGGCATTTATTGTTGGAATAACTTGAGGAAACTGGCACGAAGTGCCTTCCCACAGTACTCAGTGCTTCCTTGGTACCGGAATCATTAGGACTGGCAAGTGCCAAATTCTGAACGTTGCCTGATGCTTTGATAATACTGCTTAGTTTTTCATGTAAGTCATCAACAAACTCCTGCACGCCATCTCTGGAAATCTTAGAATATATGCATTCAGAAAGCCGTTTCATCTTCTCTTGGGTTGAAAAGATAGGCGTGGAAACTTTACAGACATAAGAAACGTTCTTTTGCTTCAGCACCTCTTCTATCTTCCTAGAAAAGAGACTGTATTCTCCTAACACTGTCCTCTCTGTGGTCTCACTCAGTGTGGGCGGTTCTGGAGCTGGCACACACTGTTCCTCCACCGCAACCACCTGACCTGTCAACACATCCTCCTCAGTGTTGCCCTTTAATGTGTCTGTAAATGGAGAGGATGCAAACTGGTAATCAGAACTTCTCTGTCTACTTATTCCCCGGGGGTCGTTAGGTAAGGCCTCCTGTGGTGGCAGACACACTAGTTGGTCTTCTGGTGATTTCATACCTATACAGGAAGAGTTCATTATTGTAACATCCAAAAATACAAATTCAAATAAATAAATAAAGCAAGCACAAGTAAATACACAGAACTAATCAACAATTTGGGGTTTCACTGACTGCTTTATTAAATTTTTAAAATTAAAATAAACTAAACAAATCCTGGTTCTAAATATGCCCTACTTGGGACTAGTCATTGGAATCCAGTAGCTAGGAGGACAACTCTTAATGTTTTCTTTGTTTTCTTCTGACATGTTCCCCCAAAAGCAACAATTTATAATGAAGACAAATGAAACCCTTCGTCTATTTATGTTTCCTTACCACTTTGTAGATGTGATTTTAGTGGACATGTTCTCAACAGAACGGTGAGTCACAACAGCTTGCTGAAGCCCCACAGTCACTGCCATGTAGTGTACCCTGCCTCCTACCCAAAGATGAAAATTCTCAGCGATAAGCATTAGAAAATTATATCAAATAGAAATGCTGTGGGAACCGTGGCAGTTTACAATTGTGTTCTGGATGCAGGATATTTCACTTTTTGAGGGGGGGACTCAAAAGAGGAAAACAAGTATTTCATAGATGCATTAACAGTAATGCCTTTGATCTTTCCTAAATACTTTCATTTTATCATAAAAATAATCTAAGAAAGATCAGGGTGGCTATCGCCACTTGAGAGAGAGTGGCTAATCAATTAGCTGCTATTAATGGGGCCACAATTTTACAACTTTTTAAAGTTAAAAACACATTCAATCAGTGTGTTCTTGAAACTAAGTAAGTAGCTTAATTCCTTCTTAAGAAACATGGGGGGGAAAGATTCAAAAGCAATTTATAACATACTATATTTTAGGGAGAAAGCCATAATCTTTGCACATAGAAAGTTGGATTACAAAATTGGGCATTTTAAAAATTAGTCATTTTTTAAAAAATCTCAGCTAACAATCCCTAAAAAATTACTCCAAGGGCTTCGAAAAAACAAAAGAAGAAACCAAACACAATGCCATCAATTCAGTGCTGACTCACAGAAAATTTGTAGGACTGGGTAGAACTGCCTGAGTCTCCAAGACTGTAATCTTTATAGGAACACAAAAAGCCTATCTTTCTCCCAAGAGTGGCTAATGAGTTCACACTGCTGGCCTTGCAGTTAGCAGGATAGGGTTAATTATTTATCCAAGTTGCACCCATGGAGGCCCTCTCTAAGCCATAAAATTCAGTTTTGACTTTCCCCACACTCACACTTTACTAAAATTTTAAGAGCAGTCAGCTTTTGACATTTTCTACCAATCCAGTGATTCTCACATAAACCACTGCACCTCATTTACTATAAAATCACTTCTGAGGAGTAAGATCACAGCAGATCTGTGGGTGACAAGGGAAAAGGGGAGGGAGTAAAATATGGGATCTAGTAAGGCAAAAATTCTAACTGGATAGAATTGATATTTTCAAATTCTATAATGTAATTCATGAATAATTTTAGTGTAGTATGCAAAAACAATAAGGCTTGGATAAACACCTAATGAAATTGCTAATTGGAAAGGAAATTAACTGGCTGGGGTAAGGGTAGAAGTATTTTCTTATTTCTTAAATTGTTTACCAGGCTCAAATGTCTGATTTTCTCAAATAAAGCCCAATTGAACCTTGTAAAACAAGGAGTTGGGGGATACCACAAGTAATTTTAAAACTTCTCATTAAAAAAACATAGTTATGAGATGAGCCCTGGTGGCACAGTGGTTGTGTGTGGGGCTGCGGCCCACAGGGGTGACAATTCAAATCCAGCAGCAGCTCTCTAGGAGCAAGGCCGGGCTTCCTACTCCCACCAGGGCAGTGATGCGATTTAAAAAAAAAAAGGACAAAGAGGAAAAAAAAATACTTTGCATTACCTACCAATGAGCTTGTTCCTGAAGGGCTGTTAATAAATGGAATTTTTATAAGCAAAAATTTAGCGTTAATCCATATAGGAGAATGAATTTTCTAAGATTAAGAAGCAAATAAACTCTGTACTAAATCCCTTTTAAAACTGCAGGTAACCACCACCAAATCTGTTTTTTACAAGATCCGATTCCCCCTATGTTTTGTTTGACAATTTCATTTTTTTTTAAAGAAACTTCATCAATGAACAATTTTGAAAGACTCACACATATGTCAATACCCACACTGTACAGACTGACATCCCAGCATTGCAGTACTGTGACTTTTAAAGTGAAAGAGATGTAGTGAGTTCTCTAAAAAGCAGCACCAGGCAGGAACCTATACTTTCAGTCACAAAATAGGAAGATGGTAACACTAATAAAAAGAGTGTAAATACTGATGAGTCATTATGAAGCAACTAGATACCTGCTGTTTCCAATGAGAAAGAAGTCCCGATAGACAAACAACATGCATAAAACCCAGACAGACTGAGTACAGTCAAACACAAAAATGGACATATTTAAATGCTAGTTATCTGAAATTTGAGAAATGGCAATTCTAATCTATAGTAAAAGAAGCTGGAATAGTGACTGAAGACACAATGCACGGAGACAGAAGAAAAGTCTCAGAATTGTTGGAAATGATCTACAACTTGATCTGTGTGGTGGTCCTGTAAGTGTATACCTATTTATTCAAGTCGTACACTAAAGATTTATGCTTTTTCTCTGTTGCATAGTTGTTACTCTTGAATCTATTATCTGTCTTATAGAAAACAAGATCTTATTGAAGAAAACAGAATTTTCTACATTTCCAAGAGAAGGAGTTGATGTAGTGATCCACTAGTGGCAAAACTAAACAGATTTCAATACCAGAAAACATCAAAACAAATATAAAAGACACACCACAAACTCTAAGCCAGAAAACAGAATCTACGAGCACCTGAAGGAAGTCCAACTGGGCTCCAAAGAAGACATCCTAGGCACTTACTGTGACTAATCAGGAATATTCGTATAGGCTTCTGGACCCCAAAGGTGTCTCATGTCTCTTATTTTAACTGTGGAAATTAGCTTTACAATGAGAAGAATTGGGTTAAAAAATTCAAGACACAGAATAATGTACCTAAAAGATTGATAGCCTTTCATTTTATTTTTTTATTTTTAAAAGAAACTTGAAGACTGCTTCTCATAGATATCCTGCAAAACTGAAGTAAGAAAATATACTGGTCTTCGCAAATCATTCACATCAAATATAACGTATTTTAGTGGAAGAAAATAATCTCTAAAAGTACGCACTTTACAAAGAATATTTGATAAAATGTGAATAACAAATTTTTTAAAAGATCATCTTAACTTTCTATAATTATTAAAATTTCTATCAATGCTCTACTAATGGGTAACCAGGAATGCAAGTAGCAAATTCTGAAGAAGGGCACACTGGGAGGAAAAGCAAAGCGAGCCTTCTCACCTGGTGTTTGTTTCTCACCATGTTTCCCCAGCTGGTCTTCAGGACTTCTTGCATTCCCTCCTGAGGGAAAGCATCCATTAGGCATTTGTAGACTCTCTCAGTTATCTCTGATACTGATTAAGTACCTTTCAGACAACACTAAAAGCTAATCAATGGAAGTATTCCCTCTTTGTTCTAAAATAATTTAAAGGGCCCTTCAAAAATAGAAAGCTGCTTTCTTTCCATAAAAGCAATGATAAAATCACCAACACCTGAATGTTCAGCCTTCAAATGGCTTTCCAGGACAAGATGATGTCTAAACGAGGAATAAACAGGATAAGCTCCATATCAACTACTTCCTATTCTACCATCCAAGAGGCAATCACTGTATCATAAAAGCATTCCAGTTTTCTCTCCCACCATTTATTATCTTGCCCTCTCTGATTAAGACACTAAAAATAAAGTTGTAGAAATTTTTCTCAGAGTCCTTGGATCTTAGCAGATTCTAGTTTCTACTCTTTTTGCCAAATCATTATTAGTTTCTTCTTTTAAAAGGTTAAATAAAAGTCTAGAAATAGAAAAGATGTGCCCTGAAGATATTTTTAAAAATGCTTAGCCAACAAGAATGAAAAAGAACATAGAGTATTAAGAGTATATATATTAAGAGTGTTTGCACAGATTCTTCAACATTTACTAACTGTATTTGAATATTTCAGGCCATTCTCTAAGATGATGTATTTGAATAATCCAGTATTAAGAAAGAAAATTTCTTCCAGATGAAACTTAACTACCTGCTATCTTTGTTATATTGCTCACTCTAAGCTGAAAACAGATCGCTTAATTGGCTTCCCAAAGACCATCATTTCAACTATGTAGCTACCTCACCTTCTGAAGAACTCCGTTTCTACCAACCATTTTCATTTGGAAACGGAGAGATTATGTCTTAAAACCCCCATTTTCAAAGAGCCCTTTTGCAGATATTTGCTGATGCTGACCAAGAATAGCAATCCTCAGTGATCAACATTACACTGTTCAAATAAAGACACTGAAGATCTCAAAGCCATGTAAGATGTAGACCTGGTTGCACAGAAGGGACACTAGAAAAGATGAACCCTTCAGGAAATTGATCACTAATAAAAGAAAGCAAACGAATCTTAGTGTACTTACCAGTGTACTTGTTCTTACCTGTAATAGGAATCAGTTTCCAATGTATTTCAGGCTCTTCAACAGTGTTGGACTTCGACTGCTGTCTACCAAATCCATGTTCAGAAGGACACAAACTACAGTCTTCAAGATTGTCCACATTAATTAAATTTGGATCCTAAAAAGCGAATTATACACTCAATAACCTATTTTCAATTAATTTTAATGTTAAGTATAGATGTTTTTCTCACAGCAAATTCCAAAGATTCAAACAACTACATATTGTAAATGAGTAAACTCAGCATTGTGAAAGAGTAAAACTCTAGTCTCAAACACAGATGTTTCCTCCTCAAAACACAATCAAATGAGAATATAGAGCAGTGGCTCATAAAATTTTTATGTAAATGGCGAATAGTAAATATTTAGGCTGTGAGGGTCAATGTTCTGTTTAGCCCTTGTACTGCTAAAGCATTTAAAGACAATACTCAAAAACGTTGAGACAAGGCAATATTTTAACAAAGTTTTAGTCAGAGGATAAGCAGTAGGACTATAAAAATCAATTTTGAGCACTATATAAGTCAGGAATTTTAGTGCTCGCTTTGGCAGCACATAGTGAGTCAGGAATTTATATCAATAATACAGGTAATTTCTAATATCTATTTTTTATACCTCCCCAAGTGATCCTCCTGCCATCACCCTCCCTGTAAAACATATCCCAAAAAATACATCAAGAAAAGTTGGGAACATATACCTATGACATCTACTCAAAGATAGAAAAGAGAAAATGAAGAAAAGAATCCATTAGAAATAAGCACCCCTTAGGAGCATGAAACCCTATCAGTACTACGTATGCTGTGTGAATACAACCACTTCTTGGAGGCACCAAGTCTACTATTCGGTTCAGTACCCTAAGAACATATTATACATAAACTGCATGCCCTGTGGGGTCCAGCCCCACAATGAAAGGGTCCTGCGGAGATCCATGCACAATAAAAAAAGAAAAGACAGCGGCGGAGCACAGAGGACTGATCTCCATTCTCTGGAGAAGGAAGAAGCAGAAGAGTCCAGTTTAACAATTGGGTTTCATAGTACTTGAGACCTTCAGGTCTATTATACATACACAATAAACAAACGGGCAATATGCTATTCTTGAATATTCCAAGACCTCAAGAGGAATACCTCAAAAAGTACAGAGTATGCAGGAGACAGGAAAGAGGGGCAGTGATTGAAGTATGGAATGATATATTAAACCCACTAATAGAAAAGAAACCCTGCAGGGCATTCTGATCTGTTTGGGTGGCTTTGATTTAAAAGCAAACAAAAAAAAAGAACGAGGGACAAAGGGACATGATGCATTCTAAGCAGGGGTCCACAAAATAACTGCCCTTGGGCCACATGCAGCACCATGAGGACATTTATTCAGCCCACTGGGTGTTTTTGCCACCACTACTGTCCTGCTTAGTAGCCGACTCATCCCATGCCACAGTGAACTGTTCATAATTTTCTTTTTTAACTATAGTCCAGCCCTCCGACGGTCTGAGGGACAGTGAACTGACTCCCTGTTTAAAAAATTTGAGGACCCCTGCTTTTAAGAGATAAGCTTCCTTTAATTGTGTACTTCAGGAACCAAGGGCCTGTAGGAGACAGCTTCACAATAGCATTTTAATGGGAGAGCCCATGTGTTTGTGGAGAAAACCATCTTCCTGGAATATGTGCATTTGGGTGCGTCACTTGTGGAGTCATGTCCCTCACCAGGGCTGGCATGCCAGTGCCAAGCCCTGTGGTCCTGAGTACTTGGAGAAGGCTGCATACACTTTATTCAAGGTCTTCAGTTTCACCCATTTCCCCCTTTTGTCTTAACTTCAAAGGGACTACAAATATAACATGACTGCTCGATATACACTGGAGCCTTCTGTAAAAATACCAGAAGTCTACAAAGATTAAAATCAATGACAATAAGCAGTCACTCACAACAGGCATTAAGACTCTGTACCCAGGTGCTGAGTAAAAGGCCCTTGAGCCCATGCACCAACTATTTAATCATGTCAGTGCCTGATGTTTTTAACCCATTACTAAATTCTTTGAAAATCACCCATGGGCTTGGCGGTTCAAATCCAGGGGCGGCTCTCAGGAGCAGCACTGGGTAGCGCCCATGACCACCAGAGGCAGTGATGCCCCAAAACAAAATAAAACAAAAAAAGAAAATCTTCCTCTAGCTGTATAATATTTATGAGATGCTCCCTTTAAATCTTTGTAGACAGAGATTTAAATCATGTAAGCTTTATACTGATAAGGGGTGACACGAAAACCTGGAATGTTTCAGCATTAATTGGTGTTCTAAGTCCACTATTTGATCTCCCAACCACTAAACAGTTTGCTAAGTCCAGCCACTTTCCCTTCCAATTTGTCATCCACCTTTGCCTGAGTGTCCCAGAGTTGAGGGGAGAGTTGACTTGCCACTACTGCACAAAATATTCCATTTTGATATTCCCTGTACTGCCCCTCTCCAGGAAAAGCAGCGGTGGTAGCAAAGGCTGTAAGACCCAGGAGGGCAGCAATTACCAGGTCTAAAAACTGGCGGAGGCCTTTTGCACATTTCTGGTACCATATGCAATAGGTTTCTGGACTTGGACTATCTTCCCACCTGTATTCCATTTTGCATTGGAACCCATACCCAGTCACCTTTTCAACATGAGAATGCTGTCTTCAGAAAAGTTTACACGCAAAGAATGGTTAAAGCATATACACAATCTACAATCTAAATATGTACAGTAAATACAGTTTCATTTATGTGTTTAACAGAAAATACATATGACAATTTGACACTAATTATATACCATGTCTCACTTCTAGAATAGGTTTAGACCAGTAAAATTCCCTACATAGGGGCTGAGCCCCGGTGGCGTAGTGGTTGAGTGCAGGACTGCGGCCCACTGACTTGGCGATTCAAATCCAGCAGCAGCTCTCCAGGAGCAAGGCTGGGCCTCCTACTCCCACCAGAGGGTAGTGATGGGCCCCCCGCCCCCCCCAAAAATTCCCTACATATCCTGCCATTGGTTTTGTGGTTAGAGATATTTTCTATAAATCTCATCATTCAGGTCCTATTCTAGGTTTTAATAACCAGTAATGAGGCAGCCTGAGGCTACCCTCATGTCCTGCCACCAGGTGTGGCCAGGTGTTATTAAGACCATTATAAGTTTCATTCCACTTATTGTTATTAACAGCTGCATGGGAAAAAATTTAATTCTTCAGAACAATTGGTTAAAAACTTTTGATGAAGTGCCAGTCAATGATAGCAACAGTGTTTCTTAATATCTTCCAGAGCAGTCCTTGACATTTGAGCCACTTAAGCCTAGGGCTTCAATAAAGCCGATAACTAATAACTGCACCAGTAACTAATAACTGCACAGGTTTTCTTCTACCCTTTGCCCTCCTTGGTGACAGAATTTTCCTATTCCGCAAATGTATCTGCAGTCCGTGTTGTTGACCTTCATCCACTTACTCCATGTTTATAATTTTGCATTTAAACGACTGGGGCTGGCACCCACACATAATGACAACAGCTCAAAACCAAGAATGAAATTCAAACCTCCTGTGAGTGCCTAGCTAATGCATTTCCCAAGGACTGGAGTTCCATACGGAATCATCCTCCCATACGGTATCATTTATAGATATGAGAGGGCTGGTTTGGGTCAACTCTGTTATTTCTTAGCGGGGTGAATGGGGAATGTAAGCCCGATATAAGTGGTTGGCACCTACCCCAGAGGCTGCAGGAATAACAGCAATCATGGTCAGAAATAAATTTTCTGGGGTTACTAGCTTGTCAGTGTGTGTTAATACATTTTCGGCCTGCTTGCTCATCAGTTTCACCTGTCCCCAAGTAGGGAGGGTAGCTGATGAACGTCGGGCTTTTCTTTCCTCTTTGCAGGGGCTGTTTCTAATGGATACAGCTGCCATTTCCATGGCGGGGACGGAATCAGGGTCACAAGAACCAGGTGTTTTCTTCTTTTCATCTTCCTTTTCCATCACTTTCCACACAAGGTTGCACTCTTCCACGCGAGTTCCACATGTCTTCTCCATCATCTGTGGAAATACAAGCATAGCCCCGACCCTGGGCAGTTAGCAAAGCGGTTCCCAAGCGCTGCTGTCGTTCTTCCACCAGATGGTCTCAGGAACAGCCTTCTCTGTAGGAGTGAAAAAATTATGTTCTGCGATCGAGAAGTCAGATTCATCCCTACCAGGTACAGGGCACAATTTTAGATTATACTAAGATGTTTAATAAAAAAAAAAAAAAAAAAAAAAGATTTTCAGGAAACTTTGGTCAGAAACACATAAAGAAGACCTTTTTGCTACAGCGATGGTCAATTTAATCAGCCGACGAGGAAACTTTTAATTGTGGAATATTTCCAAAAGAAATGCCAGCAATGTCTATCACCCAGCCTTGCAGTCAGGGGCAGACCAAGGCATAGCTTGCTAGAGCCAGATAGTTCTACGTTCTCTATTTTTTTCCCCCTATGTTCTCCTTGCTCTAGATCTAAGTAGCCAAGTAGTTAATACCTGGAGCGTTCCCAGCAGTTTTTAGAGCCAGAGTGTAGGGAGTCTCTACCAGAAGGTACAAATGGGCTTTTGCTAGGGAAATCTAATCTAAATACTCAAGGTATTCAAATTGTCACTGGAGTTATTGATCAACATTATGAAGGGGGATTTAAAGCTGTAATTAAAACTGAAATCCTGTGGTTTATTAACAAGGGATAATCAACAATGCCACTATGTGTTAGTTCTTTCTAGGACAAGTTTTAGAACCAGTTAGAAAGCTTTTTCCCAGAGTCAATACATTATTCACTACATGGGTGGTATCTTAATGGCAGCACCCGATAGTGGGATGCTGCAATAAACTTATATTGACATCTGTGAAGTTCTCTCTTGAGCAGGATTAGCAACTGCTCCTGTTAAAAGAGCCAAACAACCATACTTAGGAACAGTAGTGGCCCAAGCTACAGAAAAAAAGACATTTGACAGCATCACCTTAAAACATTGAATGACTTTCAAAAATCACTAGGCGTTATCAATTGGGTACAACGTTTGTTAGGTATTTCCACATATGTGCTTAAACACCTGTTTAACACATTAAAAAGGAATTTCCAACTGAATAGCCCTAGAGAGCTACCCCCCAGGCTCACCTACAATTATAGTTTGTAAAGGAATGAGTCGGCCAAGGTAAGATTCATTGTATTGATTAGGTGAAAGCGTTTATCTTGTTGTTTTTCACACACACATATTATTACCCCACCACTGCATTACCCCAAGAGGAAAAGCCTCTCGAGTGGCTTCATCTAGGCAAGGCAGGCCCCCAAGTCATTCAGCTTTATTGGGTATAAAAAGCTCAGTTGATTATTCTAGAGACTGACACTGCTGTCAACAACTGAGTGGGCATGATTCTGAGTGGACATGATTCAACAATTACATTTACCTTATACGCTGGTTCCTATTTTAAAAACTCATGAAATTTCCTACCGATTTTCAAATAATGCTGGCTAATTTTTATGAGACATTATGCATTTTACAGACATGTTAAGCACAGGTTGGGCAGTCTACTGAGGACCCTCCTTTATATCCTTTCATATTTTGTATACCTCTGCCCAGAAAAAGGAACTCTTTGCCCTTATTTTATTTTTCAAATATGTGAAGCAGCTGATCAATATACTTAACTAGTGACTCTGCATATGCAGTTCAAGCATGCCCTTTAATTGAAACAGCAAATCTGAAAACATGCCTGGACTCAGACATTGATTAAGTTCTTTCTCTCCTTATAAATTCAAGTAAGATGCCACAGCCATATCCAGCTCCATATTCCATCCGTCATACCCAATCACATAGTGAACTGCCTGGGCTTGTTACCATAGGAAATGTCAAGGCAGATATGCTATCTCAGCAAATGATGCTCCCTTTTGCTTCCCAGTGAGCAGAGCACCAACGTTTGTAATAAACAACATAGCCAGTTTGAGGCATAGATATCTGACGTGGGTTCAAGCCAGAGAAACTGTCCGAGATGACATAAACTGGCAGCAACCACTTAAGGAGAGATCCAGTGGAGTTAATCCATTTTGGAAAATGGATACTCTCATACTCATTTGGACACTTAGGAGCTGTGCACATTATTAAAGACACATTCTCAGGGTTCTTGTCGGCAATAGCCAAGGCTGGCAAATCCACCAGACACAATATTAGCCATTTGTGTCCTGCTTCCCCATGATGGGTAGCCCAGTCTATTTGATAACAGACAATGATTCCACTTATACTACCAAGCAGTTTCACAGTTTTGGGCAAGACTGGCACATTCATTATACCATAGAAATTCCTTACAACCCCCAAGGCCAAGCTCTTATTGAACGAGCACAAGCACACTTCACTCTAAAATCTCAATTTCATAAAAATGGGGAAAATGTGGAAAACTGACAAACTGAAAAAAAGTGTATGCAGCCTGCTCCCAGTACTCATGATCACAGGGCTTGGCAATGGCAAGCCAGCCCTAATGAGGGGCATGACTCCACAGATATGTGAAGCACTCACATACACATATTCCCGGAAGTGGTTTTCTCCACAAGCACATGGACTCTCCCATTAAAATGCTATTGTGAAGCTGACCCCATTTTGAAAGCTGTCTCCAACAGCCCCAGGCTCCTCACAGAGTTAAAAGCAGTGGTTCTCAACCTGTGGGTCGTGATGCCTTGAGGGGTTGAAGGACTCTTTCATAGGGGTCGCTCAATCCATAACAGTAGCAAAATTACAGTGATGAAGTAACAATGAAAGTAATTTTATAGTGGGGGGGGGGGTCACCACAACACGAAGTCATGGCATTAAGAAGGTTGAGAGTCACTGAGTTATTAAGGACGCTTATCTCTTAAGAGCAATGGTTTTCAACCTGTGAGTCCTGACCCTGTTGGGATCAAACAACCCTTTCACAGGGGTAGACTGTTAGATTCTAACAGTATCAAAATTACAGTTATGAAAAAATAAACAAAGAAACAATTTGATGGGGGAAGGGGCGGTTAGGAGAGAGAAGAGGTCACAACACAAGGAACTGTATCAAAGGGTCACAGCATTAGGAAGATTAAGAACCTAAGAACCGCTGTGTCTTAGGGCATTTACATACTTCCTTTGTTCCTTATTCTTTTTTTTTGTGGCAACACTGCCCTGGTGGGAGTAGGAAGCCCAGCCTTTCTCCTGGAGAGTTCCTGTTGGAGTTGAACTGTCAGCCCTGTGGGCCGCAGCCCCGCACACAACCACTATGCTACCGGGGCTCAGCCCTGTTCCTTATTCTTAAAGAGCAATTTGCACCTCTTGTCTCTTGCATACCAAATACTCCATTTGAGGTATTTCCCCTTGAGGGCTTGGGATATTCAACAGCACTTTGTCCACTTGTTTAATGTGTACATGTAACAGGAGGCTTGCAGGCCTCAGGTGTTATAAACCCTATTATTGAATAAACTCTGGACTCTTCTGTTTCTCCCAAGAATGGACATCAGTCCCCTGTGCTCTGCTGTCTTCTTTTTCTTCTTCAATTGTGCACATGGCTCTGCAAGACCCCATGACGCCCTGACAGGCAAGGCTGAATCACTTCAAAAACAATCCTAAAGGTCCCTCTTACTCCACCATTACTGGCAGTGACAGATGTAAAAGCATCTGAGTGTATCAACTGCAACTGTGACCTCACTTGCTTTCCCTTATCTATCTTTATCTTTGGATTGTTAGTGCCAGCAGACACTACCTAGGGGATTAATTTTCATATGAAACAATAAGCCACTATTGACAAATAATATCTATAGCTAACTTGTATTACAACAGGTAAATCCCATAAACAGGAAGTAAAACAATTATTTTTGCATTTGCCATTTTGTAACAAGGCTTAAGTTAAAAGGGTTATTTTAGACAGAAACGGTTACTCAAAAGTATGTTCTAAAAAAAAATAATAATCCACGGAGCACACTCACATCTCTTTCAGACATATACAATCAGAAAGGCAAACAAAAGTAACCAATAGACATGCTTACTTCTTTCGAATGTAGTTTAAGGTCCATGCCTTCTTCATTGGTGGAAACAGCAATAGGATACTTTAATGATAAGGTATCAACATCTAGTAATGGGCTCTCAGAATCCTTAAAATGTACATTTTCAATTTTTGCACAAGTAGGCTGCTCACAATCTTTCTTATCCTGCAGCGTATTCAACTCATATTCATGCTTTTGCCTCATTTCTTCAGCTGCACCATCGATGCTTAGTCCTAAAGCTTTGTTGACGGTTTCCGTCAGGGGAGCATCAGAATGCCGTGCGTTTGCTAGTGTTTCTGAGAGCCAATTAAACAGTCGGTGGATGTTGGCAACGCCTGAGTTAGAAGTATCCTGCTGCGGTCGTCGACCATCAGCATCGTGCCCAAGACCACTCCTAAGACAGCCAACAAGCTGTGGAGACTCTAAGAGGAAAAAGGAAAAGTCACCTCTTAAAAGTTGGCACGATCAAATAAGTTTCTCCATGCCACCACCCCCCAAGTTTTTATCAAATCCAATGCACTTAAAAAACTATTTCATGTTTACCCAGACGGAAGCGCTCAATTAATAAGCCATTCACTGGCTTAGGCTTTACAAATAGGTCCCTTACTTTACAAATGTAATTGTTGTGAAGTATTGAACCTGGCCCACAATTCCTTAAGGGAGAGTTAGTCTCCATCTTAATTTTCAAATTCTATTAATAGAATAGTAAGCTCAAAAATCAAGTGTACAATATAGATAGTATACACTGATGACTGTCCTCTGGTTACTTCAAACTCTTAACATCAAAATTCCAGTCAATCTATTATTTGGTGAAGATATAGTTGTTCTTTTGCCACTTAAATAGAATTGGAAAATTACATTCAAAATATCCATGATTTACCTGATTGCTATCTCCTCCATACCCATTTTATGTTGCCTGTATGGTAGCTAATATTCTTAAAATCTAAACTTAGTCTTGAATGACGATATTACTTTAAGAGTCATTCATTTTGAAGAAATCTATGTGTCAAGAACAAAAGGCATCATGAAGGACCAAACATGCGGCTCTGAGCAACTATAAATTTGGATAATTCTTTGAACAGATATAAAGACGTGGCTTCAAAAAATTGACAGAAAAAAACTATCTTCTATTTTTCCCCCACACATAAAAACTAGCAAAAAGTGTGGGCATCAGAAGGTAATGTGCTTTTGTACTGGAAAGGTGGAGGGAACTGTAAGGAACCTGCGGAGATGTCAATTTAATAAAGATACGGTGTACCAACATAATGTATGATTTTAATTATATAAAAAAAGAATCTAAATAGCCAAGTTACCAGTGGAGGCCAGAAAAGCCTAAAGCAACTTTAAGGGGTGACTGAAACATTTACATCTTGGAATGGTGCCACAGCTGCCCCAAATCTTCAAACTCTGTGCTTAAAATTACTGTACTTTTTTATTCTATAAAAATTAAGTTGAAAAAAAAAATTAAGTTGCTATCAAGTCAATTCCAACTCATAGTGACTCCATGCTATAGATCACAAGTGCTTTTGACACGGTGAACTTTCTGAAGCGGATTGCCAGGCCTGTCTTCCATGCATTATCTCTGATGACTTCAATATGCTAACCACTTAGGCCATGCAGGAACATCAAAGTTGTTGATGTTTAAATTGAAAACACAGAATGAGAGGAGGCAACCTTTAAATTTCCACTGTTAGACATAAGCTGTGCAAAATGATTAGCAAGAAACACCATTGAGAACACTGGAAAATAATGTAAGTCTAATCATCAATAGCTCTAGTTTAGTCTATTCCAGCCCTCCTTCTCCCTCTCTCCCATACACACATCCTCTCATTTCTTCTTTGGTCTATTATAATCAGCATGTCTTTTCTACCATTTTACTATTGATAACCCCTATTTTCACCTACAAATATTTTCCCACATACATAAAACTAGACAACTATGTCAGTACCCCAAATTAAGGACATTAGTTCATGTCTGCTAAGAACTATGGAGAAGGCTTCAAAAAGTTCGTGGAGGAATGGAATAAAAAGGATGACAGAATTTTGTCACAACTTTTCAAAGTCCCCGCGTAAAAGAGAATCTAGAAACTATGTTTGGGAAACATTATAACTGAGTTAAAGCTTGGGTGCTGTCATTAACTAGGTAACTTTAAAGTTATCTGCTGTCTCTGAAACCATTTTCTGATGTATAAAATAAAGATAATACTGCTTACTCCTCCAGGTTACTACAAAAACTAAGTGTGTTCACAATACACAAAGCATTTAGCACATAGTAAGGACATACTAAAGACACAAGTCACAGTTCAAGATAATACAAATCATTAAGTATGAAGAGATATAGCCTAGAGGAGAAATGTGACATAAGGTAAGGGAAATGTTGAGTGTCAAGGAAAAGACCAGTCAAAAAGGTAAGGAAAGGTCTGAATAACAAACCTTGAAGAACTAAAATACACTGCAGGGTAAGAGTCATGAAGGACTGCCCATGATATAATTTAGGGGAAGAAAGAGATGGGCGAAGAAACACAGATGTCTGGGCTGAGTTTGGCTATAACAAAAAATGAAGGTTTCTTAATTTTCACTTTTCAAACTGCTTACTTAAACAAAGTAAATAAACATTTTTTTGCAAGGAACATTAAAAGATATTCCTGAGTTAGAAGTTTTGTTTTAAAGTTGAGGATGTTCCTTTCATTAGGCAATATCTTAAAAGAACCCAATAATCTATGCTGAAATTTTCCAGCTATTAAGAAGGCAGGAGTGCTGATTAGCAGGAAGAGCCAAGTATATTGTATACTTCCAAGTTAGCTTAAGCCAAACAATCCAGAAAATTGATGTACTAAGGCAGAGGACAGTAAATGTTTTAATAAGGTTCAAACAATAATTATCTTGAGGCTTTTTTTTGGGGGTGGGGGTGCAATCACTGACTTCTGGTGGGAGTAGGAGGCCCAGCCTTGCTCCTGTAGAGCTGCTGCTAGATTTGAACCACGAACCCAGTGGGCCGCAGTCCTGCACTCGACCACTATACCACCGGGGCTCAACCCATCTTTAGGCTTTATAAGGCATACATTCTGTCCCAATTCTGCTACTGATGACAATGAGGTAGCCAAACATACAGAAGTGATCATCCACTGCTGAGCCAGAATAAAATTTTAAGTACAAATGTACTTGGGTTATAGTCTGTGAATCCTTATACTAAAGAAAAAGATGAAAAAAAAATTTTAAATTAATACCAAATAAGCAGCATTCTAATAATTTACCTTCAAACAGATGACAATTTTCAGATAAATCACTGGTCTTGGCAAATTTTCTCATATTTTCAGGTAGATCCTCAAGTTTCCTCTTCAAGATAGTTTTGCTTTTCACATCTTCTGTATCTGAGTCCCCACCCACATTTTTTTTCCTACACTGAATTAAGTTAATCAATTCTTTGACTCTATCCTTATCATAATCCAATGAATGTGTTGACTTCTGCTTTCCAGATGTGATCATCTCACCTCTGGAATTATTCCGTTTTCTAAATTTCACTTTTGTACCATTCATTTCTTCTTCTTGGCCATCATAATCTGAAAGTGGACTGAACTGCTGCAGCCTCCTATTTTCCTCAAAAAGCTCTTTTAATTGACAAATAGGTAACTGATACACCTCAGGCCGAAAAATATAGGCATGCAAACAATCATCAATGTGGGATTTATTTTTTGGAGCTGAGTATAAAAATTTTTTATCATCTAATCGTGAATCATATGGGAACATGATAAACTCTCGTTTACCTGAACCAAACCCTCGCTTAAAAAATTCACTTACATATTTATCAACAACAGAGTGAAAATTTATAGTATTTATAGTTTTGAATTCCTTTCGACACTGAATCAAAGAAAATTGTAAAAACTGAGTTATTTTTAATACATCTGATACATTTTCATGCCTTTCCTGTGGTGCTGTACTGGTAAAACCCTTTTGTGCTAAGGGGAAAAAGAAAAAGAAAATCACATTAGCAACACAGGAACTAAGTTTGGATCTGCATATAAAAACAAAACAAAACATAACAAAAACACCAACATTCATATACTCATGGTGAGCCAAACTAGTATATATGTTGCTGTAGTACATCTAATATATATTATAGAAAATACATAAAATCCCTATTTGTAGGTCCAGAAACTTAAAATAGGCCAGGATGAATCTAAAGCAAATGAAAGCACAGAATGTTTTTAAAAGGAAAAACATCTAAAAACTGAAGGTCTTTTTCACTCCTTCCTGTCCCTAAGCCTCACAGCAACTCTACAGGACACAGAGCTGTCTGTGTGGGTTTATGAACAGGAGTCAACGTAGCAGCAGTTAAGTTGGTTTGGTTTGTCCCTAGACAATCGAGCCCTGGTTGTGGTTACAGATTGGGCTGCTAACCTCAAAGTCATCAGTTTGAAATCACTAGCCACTCTTTAAGAAAAAGACCAGGCTTTTTAATTCCATGCGGTTACAGTCTCAAAAATCCTCAGGCACAGTAATTGGCTCAATGACAGTGAATTTGGGATTTTAAAAAATTGTCCTGAAACAAGTCAAATGGCAGCAGCAAACCTAAGGAAAATAAATAGGCAGGGTAAGACCTGAGGCTCTTGGCAAGCCTGTCCTATAAATGACGACAAACTTCACAGGCATGTTCTTCCTGACAAGCAGGGATATAGGCACTGCGTCATTACAACAAAATCTGACCCTTTACCCATCAATGAGACCCACAGTGGGAATGATTTTATTGGGGACTCTTAGAGCTCTTAGAACATTCAATGCATCATTCGTATCAAGCATATTTGTACACATGTTGCCATATTCATTTCCAAACACTTTCTTCTTGAGCCCTTGGTATAAGCTCTTTTCCCCCTTTTTAAAAATTATTTTCTATAAATCATTTTATTGGGGGGAATGTTTTATTAAGCTATTGCACTGAAGTGTTAAAGTTAGTTCTTTTTTTAATCCATCGCAATTTTAAAATGAGAAAGTATTGTCAAAAATCCGTGCAAAAAAAATTCTAATTTGAAACCCAAATATATACTTCCATTATAATCATTGAAATTTAAATTAAAAATTAACTAAGCTAAAAAATACTCATGAAAACCCAGTTCAGGCAAGTTGTAGCATATGCCATCAAAGTTTGAAAGAGCAAGTATTTGGTGAAATCTCAATACATACATTTCCTCATAACTAGGGGTGAGCATGGGGAAGGCTCATACTCAAGTCACACGATTCGTATTTTCTACTGCTAATCCTTTCCAGGGAGCCCCAGAGGCACAGTGTAAGTAGCTGGGCTCCTAGCCAGAAGGTCAGTAACCCAAAATACCAACAATTCTACTCTGCACTATCAGATCACTATGAGTCAGAAGCAGCTCAATGGCAGTAACTTAGGTTTGGTTTTAGAATACCTCTCAAACTATGCTGCAATGAAGACAAAATGCTGGATATTTCCAAGAAAAAATGTTGTTATTAAGTAACTAGATTTGAAAGATTATGGAACTTACAGGGAACTATACTTCTAGGCTCTTGAAATAGAAACAAAGCATGTAGGACTCGAGACTTGACACTCTGATATTCTACAAACAGAAGTCAAATTAGTTAGCAATGTATTTTAGCTTAATAATGCTTTAAAATAATTGTAAAAAAAAACAAGAGATCACCTACCATGTGGAGAAATCATCTGACAAGGAGAAAGAAGAAAAAGGAATCCTCGGTCTCCCAAAGGTTTGACAAGAACCTGCATTTGGGGGAGAGGTTATACCTGCTTTACCATCACTCATCATAAAGTAGACACACAGTACTTTCTACAAATTGAAAAGTTCTCGATCCATTTTTAGGAAAAACATTGCTAGTTAAAAATTGTTTCAAAAAAAGTTAAAGAAATTGTTTCCACCAATTTTCTTTTAACTGGATGCCAATCGAATATAAGTCTCTTAATTTTCATAACTTAAGAGAAATTACTAAAAAATTTCCCTTATTAGCTGTGAAATATCAATAAGCTAATTTTCCCTAAAAGCTAAAATTCAAAAAGCAAAGAATTTCATATATTTTCCATATTTATTCAATAGACATGTAATTATGAAGGCGGTGAGCAGAATGCTTAAGAGACATAAAACAAAATATGCCACAGAAATAGCTGCTGCCTTTTGAAAAAGACTAATTTCAAATAAAACTTGCTACCAAGTCTACTTCTAACACATTCTTAGTGAACATCTTACACATGTATGCCAATCTATTTTGATAGACACAACTTCCAAGACAGGAATATAAGTCCTTGATTGCAAGTTTATAGCTGGGCAAGGAACAATGTAATACTAACAATTATCTGACAGAAAATTTCTCTAAGACAATTATCAAAAAACAAGTTGTGGAAAAAATACATTTTGTTTATGGTTATAAAATACAGTCATGAAAGGCTTACTGAACATGAAATAAGATTGAATTTCAAAGAATAGGTAGATAGCCAAGAATTTGAGATTATGGGAAGGACATGGTACAGGCAAAACTCTGAGCAATGGCAACATTGATCATGAATGGCAAGAGGGTGAGGGCAGGTTAAGATAAATATATAAAACATGTCTAAAAAGAACAAACATGGCCAAATTGGGAATAGATGAGACTGTTTGTTTACTCAAATTGTCTTAGGGCATTGAAAGTATATTCCTTTTAGTTGCTTTCCTTAAAAAAAAAAAAAAAAAAAAAAGAGGGTGGGGGGGAGAACCACATTGACAGCACTATGTAAAAGAAGAAAATAAGTAATGTAAAAAACTCAGATTAGGAGCTACCGCTGTAGTTCACAAAATATTTTTTGAATCAAAATAAGCAAACAGGGGGCTGAGCCCCGGTGGCAGAGTGGTTGTGCACGGGACTGTGGCCCACTGAGTTGGAGGTTCAAATGCAGCAGCAAGACTAGGCCTCCTACTCCCACCACTGTTTTGGCAGTGATACCCAAAACAAAACAAAACAAAAAGCAAATACATGAGTCACAGAAACACATGGGGAAAAAAAAACATGGTTTCAAAGTTTGCATCAGAACTAATAAAGGACAAAAAGTACTGCTTATGGGATGATCTAAATGCCCGTCACTGGACGAATGGATAAACTAACTATGGAATTTCCCAATGGAATACCATATAACATTAAAGAATAACAGTTTTCATAAGATGGATGAACCTGGAGACTATTAAGCTGAGCGAAATAAGTCCATCACAAAAGGGCAAATATTGTATGAAACTACCGTGATTTAAGTCAGAACAATTTACACACAGAAACATTTTTGATGGCTAACAGGAATGGGAGGGTGAGGGACAGCAATCATTAACTAGGTAAGTAGACATGTATTAACTTGAGTGAAGAGAAAGGCAATACAAAATAAGGGAGGAGTAAGAACAGGACCAAGGCAAAGAAAGGCACTGGGAGGCATGAAAATGTTAAGAAGCAACAGTATAACAACAAACACAAACCTGGAACAACAGTAATAACATTAAGAAATGTATGCGTGACTGAATACATAAGTAGATATATCAAGTGTACAGGTGTAGGATGGTATATGGAAGTACAACCACAAACTTTGGCAAAGGCTATTTCTATCATGTATTTACTTTTGTTGCAAACATGTCCATGAATATAAGAATACACAGGAGGAAGTTATGAAATGTTCTTGGTCATAGCCAAGTATCTTAATAAAGGATATAATCATTGGACTTAAGGGCTTATGAACATTGTTTCAGGAAACACCAAAGGTCAATTAGCATTAACAAATTGTAAAGGCAACTGTTCTACACCTTTGGTGATAATCTTGGAGACTGAGCTTCCGAAGAAAGGACAAGCCAGGTCCAATGTTCATGAAAGAAAAAGAATGAATGGAAACAGTGGAGGAGTGATAAAATATCACCAGCACAATGTGGCCATATTAAACAAAAGTCAAACAGCATTCCAGAGTAAGAACAACTAACCTTTTAGATAACCATACCAAGAATGTAACAGCACCCACTATCAATGATCAGCAACCATAAAAACATGGGTCTTCTCTGTTATTCTGTATAACCTCCAGATCACTACGCCCCTTGGCAGTATTAACACAGCCTACCCATCCCCACACCCCCACCCCTCCTTATCTTTCATCTTAGTTCTTCCCTCCCACCCCTTCCATTTTTCCTTCCATTTCTTCCTCTTCTCTTGCCCATTTTTGTTGTCATTGTTTTAATTCCACAAAGCTAATACCTCTACCCACCATACAGTTAGCAGTGACCACCCCTCCAATCTCACCTCACTCCAGCTAGAGATGCCTACTCTCACAGAGCAATTGCAATGGTCTCACACTTGTTTGGCAACTAGCACTAGCTCAATGCCCCCACCCCTATTTTTTTCCTTCTTCTTCGAATAAGATGCACACAATCAACGTACAAAACTCAAGATTTGTCTACACTAAAAAAGATACCTGAAAAGGAAACCAGGAAAATAGCATAATTTACAGTAATGCACAAAAAAGTACGTAGGAATAAATGTAACGGTGACACAACAGACCTATACACAGAAAGCTATACAAAAGTAAATTCCACAAGAAATCAAAAAAGACCTTATTGAATTGAAAATATATCACACCATAGATTGGAAGATTTAACATGTGAAACTGCTAATACAACTCAAAAGCAAGCTGCAGATATAATGCATCATGATCCAGATCCCATGTATCTTCCAAGAGATTCCAACTCTTCAAAGAGTTGGAAAACTAATAACAAGCTGTATAAGAAAACATATAGCTAAGCAAAGTACAAATGAAGAACAGAGGACGCCTCACATTCTGATGAAGAAACTACAACAGTATTAAGTACTGTTATAGACACACAGTATCAGTACGGTTACAGACACATAGACCAACAGAGCAAAATTGAGGATACAGAAGTAAATTCATTAAATGGGCAAGTCATACATCTCTAATAAATAGTGCTGATCTCTCACCATATACAAAAGCTAATTCAAGAAGGATCAAAGATTCACATGTAAAAATCTAAGCTATTAAGACTATCAATGAAGAAATAGGAACACATTTACATGCCTGATATATGCCTAAGAATAAAACAGAACTGAAAACCCTGCGTAACAATTTGCCTCCCAAAAAGTAGACACTTTTGCACATCAAAATATTTCAGCAAGAGGGTTAAAAGAGATTCCAAATTGGGGGTCTGAGGAGTATGTGTGTAATGATATACCAAACAAAGGTCTACTCTCTACAAATTTTGTAAAAGATAAATCCAGGGTCAAAGTGAAAAGAATGCAGTTACACTGTGAGGTCAATGTCACAAAACCAATTCATTATGTATTTTTGAATACATTTGCTCTTGAAACTTTCAAGCAAATCCCAAAAACGAAATAACAAAGTTGGGAAGCACAGATTTTCATGTTTTATAATTGCTAAGGGTAAACCAACCCAACATCTTTAACCTCCCATCTACTCTAAATAAGTTTTTTAAACTGCAATGCTTAGGAGCCTCAACTATTAACCTTTTTGAATTTTTAAAAATCATTTATTAGGGGCTCTTAAAGCTCTTAAAACATTCCATACAGCCCCCAATAAAGTGATTTATTTTTTAAAAAAAAAGGGGGGGGAGAAAAGAGGAGCTTATACCAAGGACTCTAATAGAAAATATTTGAAAATGAATATGCTTCATACAAATGATGTATTGAATGTTTAAGAGAACCCAATAGAAAAAAGCATTCCATACATCAATTGTCTCAAGCATATTATACATGTTGCCACCATCATTTTCTAAACATTTACTTTTTAATTGAGCCCTTGGTATTAGCTTTTTCCCTCCTTTCTCCTTCCCTCTTTGATAAACTATAAGTTATTATTATTGTTTTCATATCTTACACCGACTGCTGTCCCACTTCACCCACATTTCGATTGTTCATGGGGGTGTGTGTGTGCAAGATTATACATCAATCAACATTCTTATACATTAAGTAGTCCTACAGACCACTGAAACAAAGAAGCTATATATCCAGAAATAACACAAAGCAAGCAGAGTTGTACCTTGTAGCATCAGTTCAAAGAAATATTTAACCTGACAAGGACATAGAAAAATAATCCAGGGCTGAGCCCTGGTGGTGTAGTGGGTGAGAGCGGGACTGCGGCCCACTGGCTTGGCGGTTCAAATCCAGCAGCAGCTCTCCAGGAGCAAGGCTGGGTAGCGCCCACTCCCGCCAGAGGGCAGTGATGCCCCCCCCCAAATAAAATAACTCAAAAACCCTGTGCTACCACCCCCTTCACTATTATTCCTTACTTTTTACTTTCTCTTCAAAAAACAATTAACTCAATTTGTGGAGTTTTCATTCACTCTACCATTTCAACTTTCCAGATAAAATTACAATTAATAGTGACCAAAAATGTACAAAAAAGTATCCAGTAGGCACATAACCACATACTACCAAGCTTAGAAAGTACTCTCAAAAACCTCACTATCATCATGTTGATTCCAACTCACAGCAAGCCAGTGCAGAGAAGAACTGCCCTGTCCCTGTGGGTGTCGTGCTTGAGACTGGAACTTTTCCCAGGAGTTCAAAGTCAGATGGTTTCCCCCTGGAGTGATTGGTGGTTTTGACACTATGCCACCAGGACTCTTGGTGTAAAATAACCAATAAAAATGTTTAATGATTCTTTTTTAAGCTGATAGAATAGAAAAAAATTGCAATCACAAAAGCTTGTATACAGATGTCCATAGGAGCACTACTCATGACAACTAAAAAATGCAAAATACTGATGAACAGATAAATAAAATATACTCATACAATGGATTATTCTTTTTAAAAGACATGAGGTTCTGATTCATGCTATAACACGGATGAAAATTGAAAATACTATGCTAAATGAAAAGAAACAGATATAAAAGGAGAAATATTACGCTATCTTGCATATGTGAAATATTTGCAATAGGTAAACACACAGAAAAAGTAAACGAATGATTGTTTAGAAGGGCTAGGGGAGGAAATGGGGAATTAATGCTTAAAGAGTAGCATTTCTATATGACGTGATATAAGCCATGCGAGTGAAGGAAACAAGACACCAAAGATCACAGCTGTGTGGTTCCTTTTATGCAAAGGTCCAAAATAAGTGAAGAGAGACACAAAAAGTAGACTAGTGGTTTGCAAAGGATTGGGATTACAGAGAAATATAAATATAATGGTTCCTTTTGGAATGATCAAAATCTTTTAGCATTAGAGATAGTTATGCTTGCATTAACAATATTAAAATATAAAATACAACTGAATTCACAGCTTAATAAGAATTTTAGCTTATACAAGAAAGAAAATTTTCAGGCAAATATCACTATCATCACACAAAATTTCTAAACAAAATATCCACAGACAAAACAGAATTTTAAAAGTTTATATAGCAGGTTCAAAACCAGGTGTGTAAGGGCTGTAGAAACTGCAAAAATCTATGAAGTTCATACCTTATCAAGTTTAAAGGGCAAAATATCAAGGAATCATCTCGACAAATTAAAAAAAATAAAAACTCATTTATGGTTAATAAATACCTTAGAGGAAATTTTACAACAAATAGCAATAGCCATGAAAAATCTACTGCATACATCCTACTTTAATGGTAAGAAGTCATAAGTATTTCCTTTAAAATTAATAAAATAAGAATGCCTATAATCGTTTTCATTCAACACAGTATTAGAGCTAACAGACTGTAGAGCAGTGGTTCTCAACCTCCTTAATGCTATGACCCTTTAATATAGTTCCTCATGTTGTGGTGACATCCCCAACCGTAAAATTATTTTCACTGCTACTTCACAATGCAATTTTGCTACTATTATGAATCATAATGTAAATAGCTGATATGCAGGATGTATTTCCATTGCTACAAACTGAACATAACTGAACATTAAGGCACAGTGATTAATCACAAAACAATATGTAATTATCTATTGTGAAATATTTGTTTTCCCATGGTCTTAGGTGACCCTGCAGAGTAAAACAAGGGAACAGTACAAAGACTAGACAAAACAAACACTTGATAAGACTTCAATTACGTCCCCAAACCCCGGTAAGTATCGTGGTTACAAGTTGGGCTGCCTGGTTAGCTAGTCTGAAACTACCAGCAGCACCTCAGGAGAAAGATAAGGCTTTCCACTCCTGTGGAGGGTTTCAGTCTCAGAAGTCCACAGGGGCAGTTCTACTCTGCCCTATCGGGTCAACAGGAGTCAGACTCCATGGCAGGAAGTTTGGCTTGTTTGCCTGTGTTTTGTTTCATTTTGTTTTGTTTGGGGGGTGGGGGGTTCTTTTTTTTTGGTGGCACAGCAGGCTACCTGATGGACTGCTAGCTACAAGATCAGCAGGTCCATCTCAACAGCCATTCCACAAAAGGAAGATGAGATTATTTGTTTCTATAAAGTCTCAGGAACCCAATAAAATAGCTCTAAACTGCACTAGAGTCCAACTATAAATCAGAATTTGATGGCAATGGGTTTGGTTTGGTTTCCCTTTTGAGTAACTTTAAGTGAATTTGGTAGATTAGTTTAACAACGTTCAAATCTGTCTTTTGCCATGTAGCTAACAATGACAGGTTCTAATCACCTTTGCCACATTCTTTAGTAGTTGTTATTTTGACTTTTTAAAATTTGGGCTTTTTTTTCTTCTTTCTTTTTTTAATCAGGGGAGCACACGAATGCAGTACCCCACTACCACAAACTATCCAGTCAAGCTTCCCACATTTGGGCAAATTGCAGGGGCCAGCACATCAGAGTGCAATGGATAAGCCTCGCCATGGGAAAACCACCTTCGTGATCATGGTATCTCCCCTGCCAGATAAATAGTTATTTTTACTTTTTAATGTGAATTGGGTGAAACATTTCCAATGGAAATCCATTTTCTATTTAATTCCGAAACATTTTACTCCATGTAATTGCCACAAATGTACTATTACTTATCCCACTTTCTGTCTGTGTTTCCCATTTCCATTTCTCCTTCTTTCCTAGACATTCCTGTCTTCTGAATTTTGTTCTCGGGCAAATGTTACCCTGTTCAATCTCAAATAATTGATTATTTTAAAGAGTGTCTATTTTGCTAGTATTTTTATTCACTGATAAGACTAAAAATTGGGCTGAAAATTGATCCAAAAGCTTGAGTTCAATTCCAGGCCTGAGGTGTAGTGAACAACTATAGATATTTCAGACTAGGATTTCAGAAGACTTGATGAGCTGTGAGATGACATTAAGGACATCATATATGAACAAAGTCAGGGGTCAGTAAAAAGACAAAAAAGATAGAAAAAGGTCAAAGTGGATGTCAAGAGACTCTGAAAATTGCCCTGAATCATAGAATAGCTAAGACACTGGTGGCGCAGTGGTTGTGTGCGGGGCTGTGGCCCAACAGGGTTGACAGTTCAAATTCAGCAGCAGTTCTCTGGGAGCAAAGCTGGGCTTCTTACTCCCATCAAGGTAGTGATGTGAAGAAAAAAAAAAGAATAGTTAAGACTAATGAACAAAGAGCTAAACATCTTCAAAGGGCAGCTCTAGAAGGCAGAGTAAAATATTATAATGAAATATTCAAAATAAAAAATAAGAACACACTCTGCTTATCTTAAACTGAAAGAACTATGAGGGAAAAAAAATCCAAGCCTTGAATTGCAATATTTAAAAAACTTAGGTATACATATTGAACCAATGCCAGAAACACCGAAAGAAGAAATACACAGTCACTGTACCGAAAAGAATTAGTCGACTTTCAATATTTTGGGGGGGGGGGGACGGGGGGGGGCATCACTGCTCTCCGGTGGTGGGAGTAGGAGGCCCAGCCCCACTGCTGGAATTGAACCTCCATCCCAGTGGGCCGCAGTCCCACGCACAACCACTACGCCACCGGGGCATAGCCCCGTCGACTTTCAATATTATCAAGAATAAATGATACTGAAGGGAGATAGCCAAGCTGCACTGGAAGAATTTTTCATAATAGCATTCTTATTTCCCGACTAATGTTCTATAAAACCCTCAAGTGTAATGTAGCCAAGAGGGATTATTGAAAATCCCATAAAGGTCGAACATGATGATGGAACAAAAGAAAAGTAAAAGGAAATAGAGGAAAGAAGTCATAATGTAAATATATTTGTATTTAACAATAGGGACATAGCTCTATGTACATATATTTATATGTTAAATATAAAGGTAGCCGATGGACAGTGGGTTTCTACTCAAGTCCTCCCTCAATGCAAGAACACTTCGTTCTAATAACCTGGCATTCGGCGATGCTCACCTTCCCAACGTGGTCGCTGAAGACAAAATAGGTGCATAACAAATATGGTGAAGAAAGCTGATGGTGGCCTGGCTATCAAATTAGCACATGGTGTCTTAAAAGCTTGAAGGCAAACAAGCGGCAATCTAGCTAAGAAGCAACAAAGTCCACATGGAAAAAACACACCAGCCTGTGTGAATCATGAAGTATCAATGGGATTGGTTATCAGGTATCAAAGACCCAAAACAAAAATTCCTATCATTGTGAATGAGGGGGAGTGAAGAGACCCAAAGCCCATCTGTAGACAATTGGACATTCCCTTACAGAAGGGTCATAAGGAAGAGATGAGCCAGTCAGAGTACAGTACAGCACTGATTAAACATACAACTTTCCTCTAGTTCTCTATTGACTCCCCCCTCCCCCACTATCATGATCCCAATTCAGCCTTACACATCCAGCTAGACCAAAGCATTTACATGGGTACAGATAAAAGCTGGAAACACAGGAAATCCAGGTCAGATAAATCCCTCAGGATCAATAATGAGAGTAGTGGTAGCAGAAGGGTAAAGTGGGGGTTGAAGGGGAAATCAATCACAATGATCTACATATAAGCCCCCTCTCTGGAGGATAAACAACAGAAAACTGGGTAAAGGGAAACACAGATCAGGATAAGACCCAAAAAAAAAAAATTTATAAATTGTCAAGGGTTGGTGAGGAAGGGTGCGGAAGGAAACGAGCTGATACCAAGGGCTCAAGTAAAAAGGAATTGTTTTGAGAATGATGATGGCAACAAATGTATAAATGTGCTTAACACCATGCGGTAAGAGCTATATGAATCACCAATTATTGTTTTAACAATAAATAATAACTTGTGGAGCTTTAAGAAACTAAAGTAAATACATTAGTATGATCATTTATTAATGTGCACACTCCTAAGGGAGAAGAAGGAACATTTTTAAAGCTTTTCACTTACAAGTTTTTCTTTCTCTAGTTTTAGCAATAAACTCTCCATGTTACTTCCAACTCTTGTCTTCTCTACAACTTCATAAATGCTGTAATACATGCCATTCTTCAAAACTGCCGTAAGAAAAAATACATAATAAATACTGAAGAAGTTGAGACTGTTCTTAAGTATTTTAGCAAAATTAAATTACTTTACCTTCATTTGGGCCTACATATATATCCTTATAAAACAGTGATGGAGGGATTTTCTGTTTCAGATGATCAACACTCATAACTGTTTCAATATCTAACTTCTCAGGCCTAAAGAACAGAAAGAGAAAGGATGTTTGTGCAAAATAGTATTATCACAAAAATTTTAATTCATGGAAAACATAAGGGCTTATTTACTCATAGCCTTTCTTACTTTAAGTAAGATTCAATATGCATATTTCATCTTTAGGCCAGAAGGTATTCTTATATGCCAATTTTACTAGCCACAGAAGTTGTTTTACTGACTACAAAGGTGGTAATGTTATTGAAGACAAATTTAATTATGAAACTTTGAAATAATCTTCAACTGCTGAGCCAAGAAAAAAAAAAATCCACTGCTGCAAAGTCAATTCCATCTCAGAAGCAGCCCTGTTCCCAAGGCTGCTGGGATCTTTACCAAAGCAGCCGGCCACAACTTTGTCCTTTGGAGCTGATGGTGAATTTATGCAGCTGACCTTTTAGTTAGGAGCCACTACCACTGTGCCACTAGGTCTTTTTTCAAACACTTATGATGGATTCTCATGTTTACTGCTGGAAGCAAAAGATTTTTTCACACAATTCTGCTATAAAAGAGCACTGGTAGCACAGTGGGTTATGCTTCCCACTTTATTTGCCAAGAGAGATTTACCTTAGAAAAGCTTGGAAACAGTTCTACTCTATACAGAGTTGGAATTGAATCAATAGCATGTTTTGTTTTGTTTTTTTTTGTATTATAGTGTAAGGAAGAAAGACGAGACTCACATAAAGATTTAGTCTCAGAAACCTACTCTGTCCTTAAAAGTCGCTATGAGTAAGAACTGACTCAAGGTCAGTGGGATATTTTTTGCAACATCAAGAAGCGGAGGGAGAGTTAAACTTGGGTATGTTAACTGTAAGGTTAGCAGTTCAAACCCATTAACTTCTCTGCTCCTGTAGGGAGTCAGTCTTGAAAACCTTATATAGGACAGCTAAGTCAGAATCAGCTCTTCATTTTCATGTCACCCCAACTTACTACATCAAAGCTCGTTCAACAAAAGATTAACTAGGGAGACGTCGGATAGTGTGAGTTAAGACAAAATAATAATTTATAAATTAGCAAGGGTTTATGAGGAAGGGGAAGCAGGGAGGGAGGGTAAAAAATGAGCTGATACCAAGGGCTCAAGTAGAAAGCAAATGTTTTGAGAATGATGATGCAACAAATGTACAAATGTGTTCGACACAACAGATGTATGTACAGATTGTGATTAAGAGCTGTGTGAACTCCCAATAAAATGATTTAAAAAGAATTAGCTGTAAAAATAAAAAAACCACAAGATTAACTTTTAAACTGGTCAAGTTCAAAATTAAATTAACAATAATAATAAAATCCAATTAGTATAATACAGCAAAAACTTATTTGAAGATATGAAAGAAAATTGTTCTAAAAAAGTTATGATTAGTTATTCCAATCCTACAAAAAAGAAGCCCTGGTGGCTAGTGATTAAGGGGCAACTTGAAGTCAGCAGTTTTTATCTGCTAACCACTCTATAGACGTTATAACTGCCTGCTTCCTAATGTTTACAGCTTTGAAAATCCTGTGGGGCATTTCTACTCTGCCTAAAGTTCACTATGTGTTGAAATTAACTAGGAAACAATGAATTTGATTTTGACTATTGGTTTATTTGTTAGAAAAAGAGAAGGCTCATTTTCCCAATGAAGTTTTTTAATGTAATCAAATCAAGCTTTATCTATAACCAGGAAGCAGTTACATATAGGTTCTCATGTTGTATACACAAAATAGAATTTACATATAAAAAATGAAAAAACTAAACAGAGAAGATTTAACCAAGCCCCAACTGCTATTTTATTATCATGACAACATACTTACAACTTGATAGGCAGAAAAGCACGTGTGGCTGACCGCAGAGAAATATAACACAAAAGCTTTCCTTTGTTTAAAAGTTGTCCTTTCCACAAGGTATAGTTAAATTTATCTGGGGGGGAAAAAAATCAGTCTCATGGCAGCCAAAGAAAGATAGATACAAGTTCACTACAAATAAGACATGCAAAAAGACAAAGCTTAAGTTGAGATAAATAGAAAATCATTCCAACTGCAAAGAACAAAATTTCTAAATTTATGCCTAAATTTCCTCTTATCAGAACACTGACTAAAAACACAACTACTGTATTTCATTTCCTTCAATAATGTTATTAACTATGGTTAACTAAGCAGATGCTCACAATATTGTATATCTTCTCACAGCTGTCTTTCCAATGGTAGAGAAACTTGAAAACAGTAAATGGCAGTATTACATTTAATCTTCTCTACTATCTAAAGCCTAAACCTCTCTGATAAATCTAAGTTTTAAAAGTTTGAACTGTGAAACTTTACTTTTTCAATTAATGTTTTAAAACTGTAAGTTGCAGCAGCCTCTCAAAGGAAATATTACCTTAGACTACAAAACATCGATGGCTTCAAGTTCTTCTATTCAAATGTTCTTATCAAAACCAACAAAGCACTTAATTGTTTTACTATATGAATTATTCTTTCCATTTACAAAGTTTAAAGAAAAAAATATATAAAAACCTTACCTGTGTTTCTATCTGCATTAAAGCTATTAGATCTACAAATAAATTTTGAAAAGAAAACTATTACTAACAAAGTACAGCAAAATGAACACTAGGAACAAAGTGCTACATTAACATTGCCAAATCTTAAGGAAGTTTGCCCTACCTTCCTCATCCCAAAATATCCACCAGAAAGGAGTTCTCCAATATCTCTGACCATTACATTATTTTAGTGATGATATTCAAAGAAATAGCCTCACTCACTCATATTCATTCATGCACTCAGTAAATGTTTGCTAAGCTCTTATATACCAGGAACAGTGCTGGTTAACAACAGTAAATTGATGAACCGAACAAAGTACTCGCCTTTCTGGAGCTTACAATCTAATGAGAAAGACGCAACCATCAAAAAGTAAATATAAAGTTCACCAGGTCATGAGGGCTAAATATGCTATGCGCAAAAAAAGGAATCATAAAGGGAAATGGGCTTTAAAAACAGAGAGTGGGGGAAGCTGTCACTGATACGGATGAGCTTATTGAAGATCTGAATGAAGTGTGGGTGTGAACTATGCAGAAAGCTGGGCAAAGTGAGGGGGAGAGCAAATACAGAGGGCCTGAGGTAGACCACTTCTGGACACATTCAAGATACAGTGAGCAATAATGTACAATCAATGCTGGTTTTAAGTGACAGAGCGATTCAAAGATTGAACCAAAGAGAAGAAAAATTAGTTCTTATTCCTGGAGGTATAGTCACATGGTTGTGCCAAGCATCTTTTAAAGTTCACTTTTGAAAATGACCATTAAAAATGCTAATGAAGGGAATCACAAATATAATCAAGGAAAAAGGATAATCACAGTCTTGATATTCTGTAAACTGGCACTTCTAACTGTGGATTGTTTCAAATGCTATTCATTGACATGAAAAAAAGAAGTTCTGTATCTCAAACAACTTAAACAGAAGATGGCGTCACCTAGAAAATGGATAAAGGTTAACTTTAAAATGTACATAAAATGTAGTTCTAAAGTACAGCAGTATTCCTAATTGATAGATGTGACTTTAAATATGTATAGGTAAGCAAATGAAATATAAGAAATTTAACCTATACTCATTGTACCTAAATTCACATCAAATTTGGTCAATATTTTCTGGAATCACCACATGGTAAAAAGGAAAGAGAACTGCTTTGTCTGGGGGTCACTTTATGCTTATAGCTTTTAAGAAATCTAGCAATGATCCACAAAACTGGCTGAAAATTAAGATCCCCTAGAAGTTTTAAAACTACTGGTGTCGGGCTGAGCCCCGGTGGCGTAGTGGTTGTGCGCAGGACTGCGGCCCACTGGGACGGAGGTTCAATTCCAGCAGTGGGGCTGGGCCTCCTACTCCCACCACCAAAGAGCAGTGATGCCAAAAAAAAAAAAAAAAACAACTACTGGTGTCTAGGATCCCATCCAAATATCTGACTGAAGTGGAGCCAGACATCTTTTAAAAGCTCCTCCTTTTCAGCAAACCTAACTCACAAAATTCCACTTCTAAAAGTTATACTTAACTACACAAAACTCTGATAACACCAGACTAAACAAATAAGGTTTGAGTAATTTTTGTATTCTCATAATGTCATAGTGCTTCTTCTTCACATTGACCTTTTAAAAATTATTATCGAGCATTCTAATATTAAATACAACCAATCAATGCAGATTTTTACATTTTTTAATTTAAAGAAGTAAGTATTCCGGGGCTGAGCCCCAGTGGCCTCAGTGGTTGAGTGCAGGGCTGCAGCCCGCAGGCTTGGCGGCTCAAATCCAGCAGCGGCTCTCAGGAGCAGCACTGGGTAGCTCCCATGATCACCAGAGGCAGTGATGCCTCCCCCACCCCCCACCCCCCCCCCAAAAAAAAGAAGTATTCCTCAGCACAGCACAGTATCTAACATAAAACCGATCCGGATGATGTCTAGAACTTAGATAAATCTTACCGTGATGTAGATATAAACTTGGGAGTTTGAATATCATCTTTGTATTTAAAAGACACAACTGCATATGGACACACATGTCTTGGTCTTCGTCTTAGCTCATCAAAGCCATACTCATAAAAATAATACTAAAAAGCAAGAAAAGGCAAAATTAACTTCCTTAAGAAGATGAAGTACAAGAGTTTTAAACTTATTTGCCTATATTTTGAGTGTTTTACACTTGAAAAGCCTCTGACAAAATATTTGTAAGCAACGCTTGTCAATTTTAACTAAAATAATTTTTACTGTATATACATACACGTTAGAATGGAAAATAGTATAACTATGTATAATAATATATTCGGATTAACAGTCATCCGACAGTAGATCTGCCTTGTATGGTTTCCAAGACTTTTATCTTTATAGAAGCTGAATGCTACATCTTTCTCCTTTAGAGCAGCTAGTGGGTTCAAATAGCTGACATTTTGATAGGCATACAAGTGAACCACCAAACCACCAAACCTCCCATCGGTATACAGACAGATATTCCAAACATTTACTTTAGGGTTGGGTCAAACTGGCCAACAAATTTCCCTATAAACATGTTTTAGGGCTTAGCCCCGGTGGCATAGTGATTGTGTGTGGGACTGCAGCCCACTGGGTTGGTGGTTCAAATTCAGCAGCACTCCAGGAGCAAGGCTGGGCCTCCTACTTCCACCAGAGGGCAATGATGCCACCCCCCCACCAAAAAAAACCCAACATGTTTTAAGTGGAGCTTAAACTCTCAGTTCAGTCTACTCCATACAAAACTATTTGAAATGAACTAAGGACACAAGCTTTTTGGGTTTTTTAAAATCATTTTATTGGAGGCTCACACCACTCTTATCACAATTTATACATATATCCATTGTGCAAGCACATTTGTAAATATGTTGTCATCAATGTTTTCAAAGCATTTTCTTTGTACTTAAGCCTTTGGTATCAGCTCATTCTCCCCTCCCCTCATGAACCCTTGATAATTTCTAAATTATTATTTTTTTCATTTCTTCCACTGTCTGTTGTCTCCCTTTACCCCCTTGTCTTTTTTAAGGACACAATCTCAACCAAGCCTAAGTACCATTAAATCTTTGTTTCAAAAAAAAAAAAAAAACAACAAAACAAAGCACATTCTGACTCCAACTGTAGAAAAATCAATGAAGGGAGGTAGATAGCAGAAAAATAACTAAGGAAGGAAATCAGTTCCTTTCTTAATATCCAATATGTACTTGCTCTAACATGACCAGAAAATGTAAAAAAAAGATATCAAACTAGTTTACAAATCCTTTTAGAAGAACAATTACTATATACTCAAGTGTAAGCTGAGTTTTTTCAGCTCATTTTTCAATCCCCAGTTTCTTTGTGGTAAAATTAATTGGGTGCCTCGGCTTATACTCGTTCATATATGGTATGTTTGGCCTCGTATCTACCCATACTCATTCACGACCATCAAACTGATGCTGACTCAAAGTGACCCCATAGAACAGGGGAGAGCTGTTCCTGTGACTTTCCAAGATTGTAATTGTTTATGGGAGTGTAAAGTCTCATTTTTCTCCGAAGGATCTGCTGGTGGTTTTGAACTGCAGACTTTGCAGATTATAGCCCAATTCGTCATCACTATGCCACCAGATCTCCTATCTACCAATACTACTACCTAAAAATAATCAAGAAAATGAGCTCGTTCCAGATAAGATTGATAAATATATATGTTTTGCTAAAAGTCTTCAGTAACAGATCTTCATCACGGAAACTGTCAAAAAACTAAAGACCTTAAGTAAGTTTTTCTTTTTGAGACTGGTCAAAAAGAGCTTTAGTAAATAAAGAACAGGGTGGTATGTTCTGTTGTGTATATTTATGCCACAATTAGGAAAAAATTACATAAATAACTAAAAGAAGAAAAAGTTCTAGAATTGAATATGGTGAACCTATATAGTACAACTCTTC
>PVJH01012361.1:0-64772 GCA_004026705.1 Nesogale talazaci
AGGAGACAGTCTGCAGATCCCTGTAGCTGGCTTCTTCTCTCCACCCCACCCTCCCTTCACCCATCCAGCAAATCCACTGCCAACAATGAACCCGGGGTGTTAATCCACCCTGAGTTCCCTGTATTTCCAGCTCCCATCTCTGCCAGTGCACTTCCTCCAGTCCAGCTGGAACTGCAGGGCAGAGTTGGGACCGTGGTGCTTGTGGGAAGGAAACCTTCAGGAAATAGAGGAAAGTTTTATGCTTCATTGCTACCTCACAGCCCCTTGATTGTCCCATCTCCTCCCCATGACTCCCCTATAAGGTGGTGTCCAATTGCCTACAGTGTGCTTTGGGTCCCCACCCTGCTCTCCCCCTCATTCTTACTGATTAAATCCTTGTTCTTTGATGTTTGATATCTGCTCCCATCGACCCCTTGTGATCACACAGGTGGGTGCGCTTGTTCTATGTGGGCTTTGCTGTTTCTGCGCTGGATGGCCACTTGTTTACCTTCTACCCTTTAAGGTCCCAGCTACTTTATCGTTTGTTGGCTGAGTGCCATCAATTTTCTTGGCTCTCTCTGCCTCTGCACCCTTTTGTCCTCAGCAATCATGACAGGAGGTTGGGCACTTAATCTTTGATGCGTGATAGGCTGGTTCTTTCCATTCCTCATGGTCCCACAGGCTAGTGTGCTTCTTCTATGGTAGGCCTTGTTGCACTGTTTCCTCATCCTCAAGCCTTTGAGGCCTCAGGCATTATGTCTTGCTAGCCAGCTACCATTAGCCACCTTCACCACTCTTTCTCCTGTCCCCACTTGACCTCAGTGATCATCTCAGGAAAGTGCATACACAATAGTATTGGTTTTTTCCTGTTTGATGCCTGAGACCTGATCCTTTTGGCTCCTCTCGGCCACACTGGCTGGTGTGCTTCCTCCATGTGGACTTGGATATTTCTCGGCTAGTTGGCTGTTTATCTTCAGACTTTGAGACCCCAGACTGCATATTTTTTGATATCTGGGTGCCATTCATTTTCCTCACTACATTTGCTTATGCACCTATTTGACTTCAGTGATAATATTGGGCCGGTGAACATTGTGGCCAGCTTCATAGAACAAAGTGTTCTTGCATTGAGGGAGTGACTGGGTGGGGGCCCAAGGCCCAGCTGCTGCCTTAGTACTAAGTCTATAACTATATGTTCTTGGATTTATTACCACCTTTTCATAAATAATTATTTTTACATACATAGATACCTGTGTTTAGACCTCTACAAGTGCTCTTTGCCTTCTCATTCCTTCCCTTATTTCCTTCTGCCTTCCACCTGTCCCTCTTTTGTGGTCAGTCTTCATTTGAGTTTCATAGCTTCCTGTTACATTACACTTACTTTGGCTCTAGTAGACCTCCCCCACTCTCATCGCCACCAATGGTTGTTCGTCCCATCCTTGAGTCTGTCCATGCCCCCTTCACCCCACAGTTGTTAGGAAACCTCAGTCCAGTTATTCTCTCTTCCAGACTGTCCAGCCAGGAGTGCTCCCTTCTTGATTTGGTCCATTTTGGGGCCTCAGACCGCCTTGCTTCCCTGCTGTGCAACCCACGAAGTGTCCTCTGTCACTCTCTGTAGGGAGACAGTGTGACAGGCTCTGTTGTTGTTTTCCCAGCCCCCTGTGGCTTAGGCCCCCACAGGAGCGTAGTCCTCTGAGCATCTTGGGCAGGAATCAAAGCAGCGTGGGGACCGGACCGGCTCTCCTGCTCTTCCTCCATTTCCTCCTGTCTCCATGTGGGTGTGGCACGCTGGTCACTTTCTGCCCCCTTTTCTCTGCCCTACCCACTTGCATTCAGGGGTCAGTCTGGCTCTGGTTATGGCTGGCCCTGTAGCTCTCTCTTTTCATGTTTCCTTCCACCACCGTGCTCACGGTTGGGTATTGCGTGGTAGGATCTGCACAGCCACTTTAGTTTCTGTGGAGACAAGACCCGTACTCTCCCCCTGTGTAAGTTTGTGCCCTGCTCCCTCCATTAACCTTTTGCTTTCAATCCTCCCTTTTCTCTCTCCCCATTTCATCTTCCCTTGCTCTGCTGTATCCAACATGTACATCCCTCGGTTTGGTTCCACCTCCTCCCCTTTCCCTGGATCTCTGACCAATTGTTATGTTATAGGGGGCTTCCCTTCTATACCTACCATATTGTTTCACTTACCTCAGTGGGCTCATGCTGTGTTTCTCCTTTTGTGTTTGACTCACTTTGCTTAGCAAAATTTCCTCCAGCTCTTCCCATGAGAAGACATGTTTCCTGTGCTCATCAGTACTTTTGAGTGAAGCATAGTGCTCCATTGTGTGTATGTGCCAGTTTGCTGATCCACTCATCTACCGATGGAAATTTAGATTGTCTCCACCTTTTTACGATAGTGAATTGTGACCACCAGCAATGTAGAAGTGTTCCTATTTTACCACATCCCCTCCAACATTTCTTGGCTGTTTATCTGATTTGGGCTAACCTCAAAGGTGTTAGATGGTTTTTCATAGTTGTTTTGATCTGCATTTCTCTGATGGCTAATGATTGGGAGCATTTTCTCATATGTCTATTGGCCATATGGGTCTCCTCCTTAGTGAAAGTTCTTCTTAGTTGTTTTCCATTTCCTCAAGGGGTTAACTGATTTCTTCTTTTTGCAGACAAGGAGGGTATTGTAGATTTTCGTGATAAACCCTTTGTCTGTTGTGTCGTTGCTGAAAATCCTCTCACAGTCTGTGGGTTCCCTAGTTACCCTCTTGGTAAAGTCTTTTGATGCACACAGGTGTTTTATCCTTATTAAGTCCCATTGGTCAATTTCAGCATCTCCTGTGTGTGTACCCTGCTCTATTGCAGTCGGCCTTTGTTTCTTGGGCAAAGGTTCTTAGGTTTTCCCTGATTCTTTCACTAATGGTCCTGATTGTTTGGAGTTTTACTTCCAGGTCTTTGATCCACCTTGAGTTTGTTCTTGTGCATGGGGTGAGGTAGAGATCCTGTTTCATTTTTCTACATGTGGATTTCCATTGTTTCCAGCACCATCTGTTAAATAGAGCGTCACTGTCCCACTTGATGCTCTTGGGACCCTTGTCAAAAATCAGTTGTCTATCTGCAAATGGTTTTATGTCTGGGTTTTCTATTCTTTTCCATTGATCTGTGTATCTGTCATTATGCCAATACCACACTGTTTTGACCACTGTGACTTTGTAGTAGGTGTGAAAATCAGGTAAAGCAAGCCTTCCTACTGTGTCCTTCTCCTTGAGGAGATCTCTGCTAATTCTGGACTTTTTCCCCTCCATATGAAGTTGGTGACCAGTTTTTCCAGTTTTCTGCAGAAGACTGTCGGTATTTGAATTGAACTTATAAAGCAGCCTAGGTAGGATAGCCATCTTTACTATATTGAGTCTGTCAATCCATGAGCATGGAATATTTCTCCATTTATGAAGATCACACTTGGTTTCCTCTAGTAAGGTTTTATAGTTTTCCTTGTACAAATCTTTTGTGCTTTTTGTTAGATATATCCCTAGATATCTCAATTTATTTTTTGCTATTGCGAATGGTACTGCCTTTCTGATCTCCTCTTCTGTGGTCTTGTCAGCTGTATACAGCACTCCAATCAATTTCTGTTTGTTGATCCTGTACCCTGCCACTCTTCCATATTCTTCTATCACTGTTAGTACTCCGGTTGTGGAGTGTTTGGGATTTTCTATGTACAGGATCATGTTACCTGCAAATAATGATAATTTCACTTCCTCCTCCCCCAATTGGATACCTTTGATGTCTTTTCATTGTCTTATGTTATTTTCTAGGACCTCCAGTCCTACTATATTGAATGACAGTGGGGAAAAGGGGTATCCTTTTCTGGTTCCCTTTTTCAGTGGGATTGATTTGGTCTTTTCTCCATTGACAAAGATATTAGCTGTTGGCTTTTCATAGATAGCTTGTATTAACTTGAGAAACTGCCCTTTGATTCCTACCTTCCTAAGGATCTTAATTAGGAAAGGGTGCTGTATATTGTCGAATGCTTTCTCTGCATCTATGGATATAACCATGTAGCTCTTATGTTTTATCTTATCAATGTGGTGTATAATATTGATGGATTTGTGGGTGTTAAACCATCCAGCATCCCTGGGATGAATCCTACCTGATCCTGATGGATTATGTGTTTTATATACTTTTGTATTCTATTGGCCAATATGTTGTTGAAGATTTTTGCATCTATGTTCATCAGAGATATTGGTCTGTAGTTCTCTATTCCTGTAAGATTTTTTCCTTGTTTGGCTTCATAAAAAGAGTTTGGAAACTTTCTGTCCTTTTCTATGCTCTGAAAAACTTTGTGGAGGATAGATGCCAGCTCTTCCCTGAAAGCTTTGTAGAATTCCCCTGTGAATCCATCTGGTCCGGGTGCTTTTTTTGCTGGAAGGTTCTTGATAACCATATCCATTTCTTCTCTTGTTATGGGTTTATTTGGGTTCTCAACCTCTATCTGGGTCAGTCTGGGAAGGGATTGCTTTTCCAGGTATTTTTCCATGGCTTCCACATTGTTGAACTCATTAGAGTAGAGCCTTTCATTATTTGTTGTTATTATCCTTTTAATCTCAGTAGGGTCTGTTGTAATTACCCTTGTTTCATTCCTTGTCCTGTCTATTGTTGCATGTTCTTTCTTTTCTTTGATTAGTTTTGCCAAAGGTGTGACAATTCTATTGATCCTTTCAAAGAACCAGCTCTTTGCTGCCTTGATCTTCTGCATTGTTCTTTTATCTTCCCATTGGTTCAACTCTGCCCTGATTTTTATTATTTCTTTTCTTTTCCTGTTGGGAGGATTATTCTGTTGACTCTCTTCTAGTTGATGGAGTTTTAGTGATAGCCTGTCTGTCATGCGTCTCTCTTCCTTTTTCATATAAGCACCTATTGCAATCAAGCTACCTCTGATGACTGCTTTCACCGTGTCCCGAAGGTGTTGATAGGAGGTGTTTTCATTTTCATTAGTTTCTACCAATTTTTTTTATCTCCCTTCTGATCTGGATCCGTACCCATTCATGCTAAGGAAGCTCATTATTCAGTTTCCAACTGTTAGTCTTCATTTTCCTAGTTGTCCTTTCATTCGTCTCCAGCTTTATGGCATGGTGATCAGAGAAGGATGTCTGTGTGATCTCTATATGTTTGAATTTACTTAGGTTTGACTTATGACCCAGCATGTGGTCTATCTTCAAAAATGAGCCATGTGGACTGGAAAAAATGTGCATTTGTTTGCATTTGGATGAAAAACTCTAAATATATCTATCAGATCTAATTGCTTAATTTTATTGTTTAGTTCTCCGGCCTCTTTACTGAGCTTCCTACCCAATGATCAATCTCTCTCTGAAAGTGGTGTATTGATGTCCCCTACTATAATTGTTGAGTCTGTGATATCTTTCTTCATGTTCTGAATGGTCTGTTTGATGAATTTTGCGGGTCTCTCATTTGGTGCATATATGTTTAATATGCTCACAGGTTCCTGGTGAAGTGATCCTTTGAGCATTATAAAGTTACCTTCTTTGTCTCTTTTTACATTTTGAATCTTGAGATTAGTTTTGTCTGAGATTAGGATTGCGACTCCAGCTCTTTTTCAGTCACCATTTGCCTGGTATATCCTCCTTCAGCCTTTTCTTCTTAGTGTATTCTTGTCTGCAATCTTAAGATGTGTTCCCTGTAGGCAACAGATTTATGAGTTATATTTTCTGAGCCATTCTGAGAGGCATTTTATTTTAATGGAGGAATTGAGGCGGTTTACATTTAGGGTTATTATCCCAATCTGTGTGTTCATGAGTGATATCTCTTGGTTTTTTATTTGGGTGCTTTTTTGTCATCTTTTTTATTGCTGAGTTAAGTTTTTGTTGGGTCATCTTTGTTGCCATGTTTTCCTCCTGCGGCCATATTTTCTAAGTGGTTGGTATCAGTTTGTTGGCTTCTGGAGGGGGTTGGGCTGTATGATATTCTCATACTTGTTTGGTGAATGTTGGTCTTCTGGCCATAATGAGTCAGCCAGGATCTGTCTCAGGGTTGAGTGTCTCATAGCATATTCTTTACGTTTTTCTTTGTCCTGGAAAACCCTTATCTTTCCTATTTTGATAGATAATTTTACAGGGGAGAGAATTCTAGGAGAGGCATTGTTTTCTTTCAGCTTTTGGAAGATTTTAGTCCACTCTCTTCTCCTTTTCATGGTTTGTGAAGATAGATCTGCACAAATTCTAACCTGAGAGCCTTTGTACATGACCGTCTTCCTTTCCCTTGCTGCCCTTTGGATTTTCTCCTTTTCCTCGAAGTTGGGTAATTTAACTAGTATATGTTTTGGTGAGATCTTCTTGAAGTCTAGTCTACTTGGCATCCTCTCTGCTTCCTGATACTTATTCATTAGAATGGGGAAGTTTTCTTCAAGAAATTCCCTTGTCAATTTAGCTGTTGACTTCTTCGATGCATCTTGTTCAGGAAGGACTATAATCCTAATGTTGTTCCTTTTCATAGCATTGGACATTGATCTCAGGTTCTCCTCTGTCTCACTTATGATTTTATTTGATTGCCTTTCCTGTTTGCTGAGGTCTGCTTGATCACCTTCAATAACACTGATATGTCTCTCAGCCTCCTCTATTCCATTCGTGAGTTCAGTGATCTTGTGTGAAGTTTCCATTACTTCCTCTGTCATTTCCCTTTTGTGTATGGACTTCATGCCCTCTGTCGTGGATGTCATACCCTCTATCATGGCCTTCATCCCCTCTATCATTGCATCTTTACTCTGTATAACTTCCCTCATCTCCTGTACTACTCCATACAGCCTTCTGAAAGTTTCTTTTTATGGCAGGTCCATATCAGATTCTTCTATGAGTGCTGTTAATTCAGTTGATGGCATTTGTCTTTCTTGTTTACTTATTGGGAGTGATGTGGCATGGTATTGTTTATGCTATGATTTTGAAGAGGTGGGTGTCATATTCCTAGGAGATCAAAGGGCCTTGCCTACTATCCCAGTGTGATTGGCACTGGTGCTTGCAATGGCTACCTTGGCCTACTATGGAGGTAGGTATGGCTTCCGTGGAGATAGTTGCTATGATGCCTCAAAAATGAGCAGTAGTAAGAGGTGGTTGGCACTGTTGGTGACAGCTATGGGGGACTCAAATTAACAGAAGGTTGGTTCCAGTAGAGTGGTAGGGCTATCTGAGGCCCCTGGGCAGGTGTCGGTGTTGATTCGAGCTAGGGTGGTATAACTGGTCCTGGGTTGGAGGGAGGGCTCCCAGGACTGGGTTATTGGTCCCCTGTATTTCTAGCCCTACGTTGGGCCTGTTATGCACTCTCCACTAGTCTGATGCAAAGACCAAGACCATGACTCTGGGCGCAGTACCCCAAGGCTGGCCTCTAAGACCCTAGCGCACTCGATGAGTTGTGGATTTGCACTTTTGGGACAGTGTCTCTGCTTTCCCACAGCCCCCAGCAGGTTCACCTTGCAGGGCTTATTAGGCCCCGTCCGTCACTCAGACTTCTCCCGCTGGGCAGGAGTGGCACCACCATGTGGATGCACTGACTGCAGACAGCAAGTTATAAGAGCCCTATTTGCAGTAGCTGTTTTCCCCTGTCTCTAGATGAGCTAACACTTCTGGGCCTGAGAATCCTGGTCCATGCCTCGGACTCTTGATACTAAGGTGGGAATGGGCTACGGGTACCTGTAGGGGCCAGTTGTATTTGTTGCAAGAGATGTTCTTGAAAGGGCCAGCCCCCTATATCTGCTTGTGCCATCTAGGGGCAAGATCGTGCCACAGGGCCTGTAGCCTTTCAGAGTTCCCCTGCTATGGGCGGGTTTTGTGGCTTGCCTGTCCAGCTAGAAAAACTGACCCCAGCTCTCTTGAGTCCCAGCAAGGACCTCTTTTCTTCGGGGATCAGGTCAACTCTCTCTGTGGTTCCAGTTGCTTCCAGACAAAGCAGTGCGTGTTGCCTGACCTAGCCACGTTCCTTTTCCGTGGGAACCCGGCTAGTTTGAAATTGGCACTGATCACCACCAGGCAGAGCAGCACACAGCGTGTGACCAAGTCTTCCCGCCTGTGAAAGACCGTCTAATCCGCGCTAGTCTGTGCCACAAAGCCTGTAGCTGCCACACCAGAGTCACACAGCCTGTTCTCTTGTGGAGAAACAGGCTAGGTTGTGTGCAGACCCCCGTCGAGCCTAGAGGTGCCGCAGGCGACTCTGCGGTGATCAGGTCTCTACACCCCAGCTAGCTAGTCTGTGCTGCACATGGCCACCACACACAGTGCACATTTCCGCACATGTGTAGCCTTTTCTCTTCTGTGGAACTGGCCTGCCCAGTCTCTAGCGCCCGCCCTATCGGCCCTGGGAGAGCGGGTGTCTAGGTCTCCTCTCCCGCCCCACCGCGGCTAAGTTCGTGTAAGACAATGGCCATCCCACAGACGGAGGTCAGTGACTTCTATACGCGACTCTATCCCTTCTCCTGCGCCAGGGGACTGACCCGCCCAGTTGCTAGCGCCGGCCCTATCCGCCCCCGGAGAGCGGGTGTCTAGGTCCCCTCGCCCGTCGCGTTGGCTAAGTTCGTGTAGACAATGGCCACCCACAAAAGGCGCGGCAGCTTCTACGTGCTCTAGTTCAGTCCCTTCTGCGCCAGGAGACTGCAGCCATCGATCGCGTGTACGTCCCAATCCCCTCCCAGACTCCCGCAATTCTAATCGGGCAGTGCGGTAGCTGGCTCCGGGCAAGTTTGTGAATGAGGCTAGTTGTGTTTCCCCCCGGCGCAGGTATGGCGCCGGTCCAGGGGGATATGGGGGCTGGGGAGTTGGAGTGGTTCCCTCTGTATTGGGCCTCAGCAGTGGCGGGAGCTGGACCCTGCTTGTAAAGCTAGAGAAAGAACTTTGTGGTGAACTACGTGAACGTCCAAGAAACTCCTAGTCAGGAAAATCAAGCTGTGGTGAGGGTGGTTGTTCTGTGAGAAATGAACCACCTGGCGGCCCCTGCGACCTGGGAAATGGCAAGTGAGGGTGCCAGATCTCCTGGAGGAGCTAACTAGAAGACCGCTGATTGAGACGTACATGCAAAGTACAGCAAACTCATTGCTGACTTCTTGCCAAAAATATCAACAGATCTCATGTGGTTAGCTCTGTAACCCCCAAATCTCCATGATGTAGAGTCATCCCACAAGTTTTCTGGTTTTCCTTAAACTCATGCATTTCCACAACTGAAGGGGAAAAAGAGATAGGAAAGTGATGGAAGCACAACTAAACAGACACTTGCTAAACCCAGAGAAGTATGTCTGTGGTTAAACACATGAACCTCCATGACAACAATATTCATGAAAATGAAGTTGTAGTGAGAGACGCTGTGCTTGGAAAAATATGCCTCCTAGAGGCAGCCATGCATGACCTGAGAAACTGCAAGCAACAAAGCTGAGTATCCTGGAGGTTCTGGTTGAAGAACGCTGATTGAGAACTACAAAGAAAGTACGGCAAATTCATGGTTCACTTTTGGCCTAAAATATCAATTGCCCTAGTGTTAGTTTGCTGTGTAAGCGAGGAATTTCCATGATAGTTAGCCTGCATGTTTCCCAGTTTTCCTTAAATTCATGAATTTCCACAACTGAAAGTGAAACTAAGAGATAGAAAAGCACAGGAAGAAACATTGAATAAAGACTCACTAACCTAAGAGAAGTATCTCTGTGGTGAAAAATGTGAACATTGATGACAACAATATTCATGAAAATGAATTTGTAGTGAGGGATGTAATTCTGTGAGAAATGAGCCATCTGGTAGAACCAGTGACCTAGAAAACTACAAGCTATACAACTGTATTTCCTGCAGGCACTAACTAGAAGAACACTAATTGAGAAAAACAAGGAAATAGGGAAGTCATTGTTCATTTCGTCTAAAAATATCAACAGACCTAATGGGGTTTGCTCTGTAACTGCTTAAATTTCCATGTTGTGAATCTGCACCTTTCTAGGTGTTCCTTAACCTCATGAATCTCCAGAACTGAAAGTGAAACTAAGAGACGGGCAGGTACTGGAAGCACCATTGAACAGAGTCTAGCTAAATTCATAGAATCAACTCTGTGGTGAAACAGGTTACCTGCATGACAATAATATTCATGAAAAGGAAGGTGTAGTGAGGGATATTATTCTCTAAGAAATGAGCCTCCCAAGTGCATCCATAACCTGAGAAACTGCAAGCTACAGAACTGAGTTTCTGGGAAACACTAATTAGAAGACCACTGATTGAGAAATATAAGGAAAGTAAGGCAAACACATTTCACTTTTCCCGGACCTAATTTGATTTGCTCTTTAACCACAGAATGAATCTCCAGAACTGAAAGTGAAACGAAGAAATAGAAAAGCACTGTAAGCACTATTGAAGAGATGCTCACTATGCTCAGAGAAGCAACTCTGTGTTGAAACAGGTGAACTTCAATGACAACAATATTCTGGAAAATGAAGCTGTAATAAGGGATGTAGTTCTGTGAGAAATGAGCCTCCTATAAGAACCTTTGACCTGAGAAATGGCAACCTACAGAGCTGAGTTTCCTGGAGGCACTAATCAAAGACCACTGATTGACAAATACAAACAAAGTATGGAAAATTCATTGTTCACTTTTTGCAGAAAATATAGATGGCCCTAGTGTAGTTTGCATGTATACCCAGAATTTCCACAATAGAGAGCTAGCCTGCACAGTTCCCAGTTTTCCATAAACTCATAAATCTGCACATCTGTAAGTTAAAAAAAGAGATAGGAAAGTAATGGAAGCACCAGTAAACAAAGACTTGCTAATCTCAGAGAAGCATCTCTGTGGTGAAACACACGAAACTCCATAACAATATTCATGAAAATGAAACTGTAGTGACGGATATAATGCTGTGAAAAAGGAACCACCTGGGGGCACCCGTGACATGATAAACTGCAAACTACAGAGATGAGTTCCTGGAGGCACTAATAGAAGACCACTGATTGAGAAATACAAGGAAAATTCATTGTTCACTTTTTGCAGAAAATATAGACAGTTCTAGTTTGCATCTAAACCCAGATAAACTGCAAACTACAGAGCTGAGTTTCCTGGAGGCGTTAACTAGACGACCACTGATTAATACAAGGAAAGTACCTCAAATTCATTGTTCACTTTTTGCAGAAAATATCAATGGTCTTAGTGTAGTTTGCTCTGTAAACCTGGAACTTCCACAATAGAGAATTAGCCTGCACATTTCTTGGTTTTCCAGAAACTCAAGAATCTTCAGAACTGAAAGTGAAACTAGGAGATAGGAAAGTGCTGGAATCACCATTGAACACATGCTCTCTAAACTTAGAGAAGCAACTTTGTGGTGAATCACATGAAGAATCATGACAACAATGTTAAAGAAAATGAAGCTGTATTGAGGAAAATTGTTCTGCAAGAAGTGAATCTCTTGGAAATACCCGTGACTTGAGAAATTGCAAGCTACAGAGCTCAGTTTCCTGCAGGCACAAACTAGAAGATGGCTGACTGGGAAATTCAAGGAAACTATAACAATTCATTGTTGAATTTTCACCAAATATATCAATGGAACTAGTATAGCTTTCTCCATCCCTCCTGCATTTCCATCATATAGAGTGAGCCTCCACCTTTCCTGATTTTCCTTAAACTCATGATTCTTGGTGGTCCTAACTAGAAGACCACTAATTGAGAAATACAAGGAAAGTATGGCATATTCTTTATTCATTTTCTCAGAAAATATCAACAGAATTAATATGGCTTTCTATGTAACTCCTAAATTTCCACCTCATATAGCGTATTCACTATATAAGAAAATGGGAATTAAGAAAATGAAAGCAATGCAATTGAGTATCCTGGAGGTCTTATCAAACATCGCTGATTGAGAAATACAAGGAAAATATGGCACATTCATTGTACATTTTTCACTGAAAATATCAGTAGCCCTGGTGTAGTCTGCTCTGCAAACCCAGAATTCCTACAATAGAGAGTTAGCCTGCACATTTCCTGGTTTTCCTTGAATTCATGAATTTCCAGAACTAAAAGTGACACTAAGAGATAGGAAAGTTATAGAAACACCATTGAATACAGGCTTGCTAAGTTCAGAGAAGCAACACTAAGCTGAAACAGGTGAGTCTCCATGACATGAATAATAATGAAAATTAATCTGTAGTGAGGGATGCTATTCTGTGAGAAATGCGCCTCCTGGAAGTAACCATGACCTCAGAAACTGCAAGCTACAGAGCTGAGTTTCTTCGAGGCGCTAACTAGAAGATGACTGATTGAAAACTACAGGGTACGTTTGGCAACTTCACTGTTTACTTTCTCTGAAAATATCAATGGACTTCATGTGTCTTCCCCTGTAAAGCCGGAATGAAACTCCAGAACTGAAAGTGAAACTAAGAGATATGAAAGTGCAGGATGCACAATTGAAGAGAGACTAGTTAAACTCAGACAAGGCACTCTGTGGTGAAACAGCAGAACCCCCATTACAACAATATTCATAAAAATAAAACTGTAGTGAGGGATGTTGTTCTTTGAGAAATAAGCCTCCTGGAGGTACCTGTGAGCTCAGAAACTGCAAGCTACAAAGCTGGGTTTCCTGGCGGCGAAAACTAGACCACTGACTGATTCTGGGAGCATTGGAAGCACCTGTGACCTGAGAAAACGAAAGCTACAGAACTGAGTGGTTAAGTAGAGGACTGCTAATTGAGAAACACAAGGGAAGTATGGCAAATTAATAGTTCACGTCTGCTGCCAATATCAAGTGACCTAAAGTGGTCTACTGTGTGACCCCTGAATTGGCACAATACAGAGTGAACCTGCAAAGTGATTCCAGCAGTACAGAAGAGTGGATCACAAACAAGGGAAGCAAATCTGTGATGAAACAGGGGATCATCCGTGACAATACTCATGAAAATAAAGCTATTTCACACGACGGTTTTCTGGGAGAATTGAGCTTTCTGGAAGCACCCATGAACTGAGAAACTGAAAGATACTGAACTGAGTGGTTAAGTAGGGACTGCTAATTGAGAAACAGAAGGGAAGATTGGCAAATCAATTGTTCACTTCTCGCGGACAATATCAAGAGACCTAAATTGGTTGGCTGTGTGAGCCCTGAATTGGCACTATACAGAGTGAGGTTGCATCTTTCTAGGTGTTGCTGATATACCTCTCTTGTCAGGGCTGAGAGTGAAGCTAAGAGAATGGAAACTGATCCCAGCACCATGGAAGAGTGGATCCAAAACAAAAGAAACAAATTAGTGATGAAGCAGGGGATCCTCCCTGACAATACTCATGAAAATAAAGCTGTTGTTCTCGATGCTTTTCGGGGAGAATTGAGCTTCCTGGTAGCACCTGGTACCTGAGAAAACAAAAGTCACTGAAAACAAAAGTACAGTACTGCACATAGGGAAACAAGAGGAAATTTTAGCAAATTAGTTGCTCACTTCTCTCTGACAATATCAAGGGACATAAGTGGTTGGCTGTGTGACCCCTGAATTGGGATGATACAGAGTGGGTCTGCAAATTCCCAGGTGTTACTTATACACATGCCTCCTCAGGGGTGAGAGTGAAGCTAAGAGAATGGAAAGTGATCCTAGCACCATGGAAGACTGAATCAGAAACAAGAGAAGCAAATTAGTGATGAAACAGGAAATCCTCTGTGATAATACTGAGAAAATAAAGCTGTGTTTGCGATGTTTTTCTGGGAGAATTGAGCTTCCTGGAAGCATGTGTGACCTGAGAAACCGAAAACTACCAAACTGAGTTGCTAGGTAGAGGACTACTACCTGAGAAATACAAGGTAAATAAGGCAAATTAATTGTTCACTTCTCTCTCAAAATATCAAGGGATATAAAGTGGTTGGCTGTATGAAACCTGAGTTGGCATGATACAGAGCAAGCCTGCACCTTCCCAGGGGCTGCTTATACGCCTGCCCCCCTCACGCCCCGGGGCTGTTAGTGAAGCTAAGAGAAAGGAAAGTGATCCCAGCACCATGGAAGACTGGATCCCAAACAAGTGAAGCATATCTATGACGAAGCAGGGGATCCTCTGTGACAATATTGATGAAAATAAAGCTGTTATTCGTGATGTTTTTCCTGGAGAATTGAGCTTCCTGGAAGCACCTGGGACCTAAGAAACTGAAAGCTACACAAAGGAGGGGGTAAGTAGAGGACTGCTACTTGAGAAACACAAGGAAAGTACGGCAAATTAATTGTTCACTTCTCGTTGACATTATCAAGGGACCTAAAGTGGTTGTCTGTGTGACCCCTGAATTGACACAAAACAGAGTGAGGCTGCACCTTTCCAGGAATTGCTTATATGCCTGACTCCTCCAGGCTGTGAGTGACGCTAAGAGAAAGGTAAGTGGTCCCAGCACCATGGAAGAGTGAATACCAAAAAAGAGAAACAAATCTATGATGAAACAGGGAATCCTCCTTGACAATATTCATGAAAATAAAGCTGTTGTTCACGGTGTTTTTCTCAGAGAATTGAGCTCCCTGACCTGAGAACCCAAAAGCTACCGAACTGAGTGGTTAAGTAGGGACTGCTAATTGAGAAACACAAAAAGAGTAAGGCAAATTAATTGTTCACGTCTCGCTGATAATATCAAGGGACCTACATTGGTTGTCTGCGTGACCACTGAGTTTTCAAGATACAGAGTAAGCCTTCACCTTTCCAGGTGTTGCTTATACACCTGCCTCCTCGGGCGTGAGAGTGAAGCTAAGACAAAGGAAAGTGATCACAGCACCATGGAAAAGTGGTTACCAAACAAGTGAAGCAAATCTGTGATGAAACAGGGGAAACTCCGTGACAATATTCTTGAAAATAGGGCCGTTGTTCACGATGTTTTTCTAGGAGAATCAAGCTTCCTCGAAGCATCTGTGATATGGAAAACTGAAAGTTACCGAACTGAGTGATTAAGTAGAAGACTGGTAAGTGAGAAGCACAGAATAATGCGGCAAATTAATTGTTCTCATCTTGCTGACAAGATCAAGGAACCTACAATGGATGTTTGTGTGACCCCTGACTTGGTACAATACAGAGTCAGCCTGCAGTGTTCCTGGTCTTTCTTATACACCTGCCTCTTTGGGACCCAGAGTGAAGTTATGAGAAAGGTAGGTGGTCCTAGCAGCACTGAAGACTGGATCCCAAACAAGAGAAGCAAATCTGTGATGAAACAGGGGATCCTCCGTGACAATATTCATGAAAATAAAGCTGTTGTTTGTGATGATTTTCTGGGAGAATTGAGCTTCCTGGAAGCACCTGTAACCTAAGAAACCGAAAACTACCAAACTGAGTGGTTAAGTAGAGGACTGCTAACTGAGAAACCCAAGGAGATCGGGAGCTAATAATAATGAATCTATGAATAAAGAAAATATTCTAAAATTGATTGGGCTGTTGATAGCAGTTTAATATATGTAAATCATTAAATGCATAATACGTGAATTATGTCAATGAAACTATCAATGTTTTAAATTTCCCAGTGTAAGAACACTACTCTGACATTTCAAATTCAAATACTTGAATTAACACGTACTTTCAAATGAAATAATATAACCTGTTTTCATAAGCACTGTTTTCATAAAGCACTTCTTTACTCTCCTTTCTCCACATCTTACACAATCTTTGCTCTTTGCTAGACCCGAGTAGTCTCCAAGACTTCAGTAGAGATCTCTTTCCAGAAATAAACTTTGAAATCCATTCTAAGATCATAAAATTACTTGTTCCACTTCTGAGCCAAGTTAAGGGTAGCCATTTTAACAAAATTGCTATCATTTGCAGTTATAATAAGGGTCTGTTAAAGAATGCATTTATAAAAGAAAAATCTTTAATAGATGTATAAGGCATAAAACAAGTAAAAGACAAAACACATTGCATGAATTTAGCTCACATTCAAGGACTAGGTATAGAAACAAAGTCATTTTAAGAACTTAATCCTACCTAAACATTCCTTTTAAATCCAAAATGCTATCAAGTCAAGTCTGACTCATAATGACCTTATCGGACAGAGTAGAACAGCTTCAATGAGTTCCCAACTCTGAAATTGATCATTCAATCAAGTTTCATTGACAATTATTGGCGATGTGAGTCCAAAAACTGGAAATAAAGAGGAAAAAATAGTTGTAAACCATGGTCTTTATGATAGAAACAAAAGCAGAGATTGCATGATAGAAGACCTACAACTTGTTTGTGGCAGATAAAAATTTTAAGATCATTTTACTGCAGGCTCTTCAAGCTTTAATAATAATCCATACATTAACCATATCAAGAAAATTTGTACATATGTTGCCATCATTTTCTAAACATTTACTTTCTATTGGAGCCCTTGGTATCAACTCTTCTCCCCCTGTTTCCCCACCTTCCCACCGTCCTGAACCCTTGACAAGTTATTGATTATTATTTTCATATCTTACATCAACCTCTGTCTTCCTTCACCCATGTTTCTGTTGTTCATTCCCTTCAGGAGTGGTGGTATTTGTGCATAAATCATTGCAATCAGTTTTCCTTTCCATTCCTTATTCCTCCACCCAAATAATTTTTAATAACACGTGAACATTATTCATAAACAGGTCAATAAATAAAAGGAATGAAAGAAAAGATCAAAGTGGATGTCAGAGAGATTCTAATACATGCTCATAACTGTAAAGTAGTAAATGATGAAATGACTAAGTCAAAGACCTTAAGAGAAAAATTCAAAGTGCAACTCTAGAAGACAAAGTAAAATATTACAAAGAAATGTACAAAGATCTACAACTATTTGGTCAAGTGATTGGAAGAGATCCATCTTTGTACCCATTCCAAATAAAGGTGACCCAGCAAATTTCTCAAATTATTGAAATGTATCAGTAATATCAAGTAAATAAAATTTTGGTGAAGCTCATCCACCAACAACAGTTATAACAGTACAACGACAGGGAGATGCTAGAAGTTCAGGCCAGATTTAGAAGAGGATGAGAGGCAAGCGATATTATTGTTGATATCAGATGAATTTTAGCTAAAAGTAGAGAATACCAAAAAGATACTAATGTGTGTTGTTTGACTATTTTATTGATTATGTCATGGTGTGGAATATAACAAATCTATATAAGTTTATGAAAATATATACATGGATGTAATGAAGTCTACAGTGTGAAAAGTTAGGAAAATGGCAATCCAAATGTAGGCATAAGCAAATGTGGTTAAGAAAGCTGATGGTGTCCGGTTATCAAAAGACATAGCGTCTGGGATCTTAAAGGCTGGAGGATAAACAAGTGGCCATGTAGCTCAGAATCAACAAAGCCCAAATGGAAAAAGCACACCAGTCTGTGTGACCACAAGGTGTTGAAGGTATTAGGCATAAAGGAACTAAAAATGTTATTAGTGTAAGTGAGGGGAAGTACAGAAAGTCCATCTGTAGGTTACTGACTTCTCCTTACAGAAGGGAGGAGACAAACTAGTTAGGGTGCAGTGTAGTAATGATGAAACATGCAACTTTCTTCTAGTTCTTCAGTGCTTCCTTCTTCCCACTTCTACATTACAAATCCAGCTAGACCAGAGGATATAGGTCTGGCACAGATAGGAGATGGAAATATAGGGAATCCAGGACAGATGATCTCTTCAGGACCAGTGATGAGAGTGGCGATACCTGGAGGATGGAGGGAATGTGAGGTAGAAAGAGGGTACCGATTATAAGGATCTATATATTACCTACTCCCTGGGGTATGAACAACAGGGAAGTGGGTGAAGGGAGACATCGGACAGTGTAAGATATGACAAAGTAATAATAATTTATAAATTATCAGGAATTTATGGTGAAGGGGAGTGGGGAGGGAGGGGAGAATGAGGAACTGATGCAAGGGCTTATATAGAAGCAAATGTTATGATAATGACAGCAAATGTACAGATGTTCTTGACACGCAATGGACTTATGTATGGATTGTGATAAGAGTTGTATGAGGCCTCAATAAAAGAATTTTTAAAAGAAGAAAGAAAATGTCTTAACCATAACCATTGTCTTGAAAGAATGAGTTACTGGGCCTGGTGTCTCAGGATCACAATCTTGAGGGACATTAGAGTCAAGTGGCATAAGAGAGTCCACACAGGCAATGGTCTACAACCTCTTTTGCTGAGTAGTGACTCAGGTCTTGAACGCTCATGAATGGATATATGATGCAAGCATTAGTCTTTCTCAATCCAGAGTAAAGAATGATGAGGAAAGTAAAAGAGTCATTAAAATAATTAGTCCAAAAACTAATCTTGCAGATAAATGAACAAATCACCAAAACAAAAGAAAACAGAACAACTAGTTTGTGTCACTACTAATTTCTTTGAAAGGAATCATATTAGAAGATCCTTGAAAGAATGAGGGGAAAATGTGGAACAAAATTCAAAATCATAAAAAATGACCCAATTACGGAGGTTCAATTCCAGCAGTGGGGCTGGGCCTCCTACTCCCACCACCAGGGCAGTGATGCCTAAAAAAATAAAAATAAAAACAAATGACCCAATTTACTGGTTTGATACTGTCTGATGGAGCCAATGAGACTATGACCCTCAGCCACCCGTCAGGCTTGCTGCTGAACTGATCCACATGCCACAATTTTCAGTGAAATCAAAAACTAGTCTATAAGGGAAACGATCACACAAAGGAAGTAAGCACTTCTCAGAATAATCAATCATTTCTATCAAAAGGGTTGTTCAAAGTTTGGAAAAGGCAAACACAGAAGTGAAATAAGTTATGTTAATTTGTGGAGACTTTAGTCATTGAGATAAACAAAATATGTATTAATTGTTCCATGGAAAATTGATCTATTTCATAATCTTTCAATCAATCCATAATTAAAAGGTTTGGTTTGGATTTTTTAAAATGGAGCGGGGGGGGGGGGGGCCTGCTGCTAAGCTCCAGTGGCGTAGTGGTTGTGTGCGGGACTGCGGCCCACAGGGTTGGCAGTTCATATTCAGCAGCAGCTCTCCAGGAGCAAGGCTGGGCCTCCTATTCCCACCAGGGGGCAGTGATGCCCACAAAAATGGAGCAGGGGTTAATACTAACCCTATAAGTGTATGCATGTACATCTATCTCCCCACCATCAAAAAAAAATAGCATTTGGGGTCTTAAAATTTTGAAAGTAAACAAGTAGCTAACTGACTCGGAAGCAACAAAGTCCACATGGAAGAAGCACACCAGTCTGTGTGACCACCAGGTGTTGAAGGGATCAGGTATTAGGCATCAAAGAACTAAAAATTATGTCATTATAAATGAGGAGGAGTACAGATTGGGAATACAAAGCCCATCTGTAGGTGAAGTAACATCCCTTACAGAAGGACTGCAGGGAACAGTCGAGTCAGTCAGGTTACAGTGTAGAAACAATGAAATATGCAACTTTTGGGCTGAGCCCCGGTGGCGTAGTGATTGAGTGCGGGACTGCGGCCCATGAACTTGGCAGTTGAAATCCAGCAGCACTCTTCAGGAGCGGGGCTGGGTAGCTCCCACAACCACCAGAGGGCAGTGATGCCTAAAAACAAAACAAAAAAAGATATGCAACTTTAGTTCTTAAATGCTTCTTCTCCCCCTCTTTATACCCCCCCCACCCCAATATTATGATTCCCAATGCTACCTTACAAATCTAGCTAGACAAGAGATGTACACTGGTAAAGATGGAACCGGAAACATAGCGAATCCAGGACAGCCGATTCCTTCAGGACCAGCAGGGAGAGTGGCGATATGAGGAGGGTGGAGGGAAAGTGGAGTAGAAAGGGGGAACCGATTACAAGGATCTACATATGGCCTCCTCCCTGGCATATGGACAACAGGGAAGTTGGTGAAAGGAGACCTTGGACAGTGTAGGATATCACCATATAATAATAATTTATAAATTATTGAGAGTTCGTGGAGATGGGATGGTCAAGAAGGGATAGGGGAAATATGAAGAGCTGAAATGAGGAACTTAAGTACAAAGAAAATGTTTTGAGAATGATTATGGCAACAAGTGTACAAATGTGTCTAGCATACAATGGATGGATGTATGGATTGTGATGGGAGTTGTATGAGCCCCCAATAAAATGATTTTTTTTTAATGGAGCAGGGGTAAAACCTAGGGGGCATCAAAGTCACTTCAGTAGCTGCTATCACTTTTGGAGTGAAAATGCTTGTGGGAGAAAGCCAGACTTTCATTGAGATCACAGCACTATTTGCACTGTGTATCATCTATCAGTTGTGCTATAGAAAGAATATAGTTTTGAAACCAGACAAATATGCTTTGGTGCCCCCATGTGGTTATTTGTAGTTAATGACCATAAGATAAAAATGATAAATCAAGTATTCTAAGAGAACCTGGGCCCAAGATATGTAATATTTCCTCTACATGACTGTTAATAATTTCAATGTATATAATGTCTCTATTGACGATAACAGAATTTTCTTACCTCTTCATTTGTTGCATCTTTTAAAAAATGAACATTTTGTACTTGACAAATAATTTTACACTGCCTAACCCTTAAAATTATTTACTTGTATATCAATCAAAGAAAAATAATGTATAAGAACAATTTCTGTGAAAAGCATATACTATGAAAAACACCTTAAAAAAGAATTAGAAAAAGGAAAAAAGAAAAACACCTTGGTTAGTTCCAACACAAATTCATAATTCTTCTTAGAATTGACTCATATCTCTATGATTATCTGGTTCATTCTAAAACTAACAAATTGATCACCATTGATTTAAATATTTACTTGATTATTTAATAGAATAGAAAATAATATGTAGCTAATTTTTACCAAGAACTGAAAAAGGGGGGGCTACTCAATGGTTTACTAAATTTGGAATCTTCTACCTCACCATGTGAGGTAAATATAATAAGCCACTCTTCTATATGTACCAGGAAAGCAGATGCTTCAATTAGCAAAAACTGAATTCAACAAAGAAATTGAATTCAGCAAGGAAGCCACTATAAAATTCTCAATCCTCATTAAACATTATACTAAATAGGGAGTGTTTTTTAAAATGAGAATGCCTACATTTTTTCTTTCTTCTTCATTTGTTGCATCTTTTAAAAAAAAAAAGGAGCATCTTGCACTTGACACAATTTTACACTGCCTTGCCCTTAAGATTATTTTACCTAAATAGGAATCAGAATATTACAGATTCTGAGTTCATTGATGTAGAGTAAGATCTGTACATCAGTATTTTTAGAAAGCTTAAGAGAAGACAAGATTGAAAAACATTTTATACATAAAGCCATATACCCAAAGACTCTAAGTCAGGCAACCCTAGACTAATGTCAAGCCCAGATGATAGCAAAAGATCATCTACCATATCACCTTCTTCTACTTCTTCTAGTTCTCCCCCATGGTGTGTTATAGTTTGAAAACAAGATACTGCAAGAATGTGTATTATGAAGGATAAATTAAAGATGCAAGGTTTTAATACAACCAATAATAAACTGCATCTATTATTTGATATAACACGGTTACCAGTCAATTAAAAATTTTCATAGCTTATAAAAATTATACATCTAACTTGTGCAGAGAAATTCGGGATCATAAATTCCAAACCACTTGGTTTTTAGAAAGATATGGATTACAATAGAAGCCCTAATTTCATTTTAAGTCTTGATATAAGCTCAGACTCCATCTGAGTTTATTCTGACCATTAACTAGCAATGCCACCATATTAACTCCTGGGCAAATCTAGGATGGGGCAATTTTTCTTTCCGAGAAAACATATTTGAAAATAAATTTTGATAGCCAGGTGAATCCAAAGTCGGAAACTGGGGGCTTGCCTGGATGTGTCCCAAATGGTCCATGAAAAATAACAATATTAGCTGATTAAATGAAGGTTTGTGGGCTAAGTGACTATTTAGGCAGAGCTGAAAGAGCCCCACTCAAACATGATGAAGTGGTGGAAGTCTCAAAACCTATAATTGCAGGATTTTTTTCACTGCGATTGTGTACATAATCATGAACCATTCCCTGCTTCTGCAAGTCCCACTGGCAACAGAGATGAATTGACCTTCCATCAACCATGATCTCCTGATGTCTCTTACTTCTGACCTTACCCAGTTCAAGCCTGGTTTTTCTTCCATGGTTCCATCATGAAGTGAGTGGCATCACAACACAATTGCACAACTCAAAATACTTTGAGTCATCTTTGACTCCATTTGAGTTCTTCTTGCCCCATAACCAATTCATTCTAAGGCAGGCTAAGGAAAATGACCCCCAATTCAAAAGGGTCTATAGAGATATGTTATTAATTAAGCCTTAAGCAAGACAAAAAAAAATAATCCACCAGAAAGGGAAACCATTAGCATGGACCTAGTAAAGAGATTAATGGGAACAACTGACTCCCAGTTATGTTTGTTATATATGATAAAAAGCAGAGGAAATCTCCATGAGATCATCATTCATGGCTGGTCAACTTATCACTTTTTCTAGAACTACAGATTCAAGGTAAAAATCATGATTAGGATACTTATAAAATTGTGGCTTTAAAAGGTTATAGGGTTAATTCTGGGGCTTTAATTACCTAGTTATATAATGACCTATATTCATGCAACCCTGAATCATAACCAGAAGGTGGTTACAAGATAATGGTATGACATTAATCTTTAACTTTATATTAGATATCATGTGTCTAATTGACTATTTTGGACAAATTATTAAAGGCATGCCATGGGATGTTTCTTATGGTATGCAACCAGTCAAACTACACAAACCAATCATCAAATCCACTGTTAGCAAGTCAATTTCCAACTCTTAATGATGCCATATAGGATTTCTGAGACAAAACCTTTTTAAACAGTTTCATTGACATATAAGTACATATCATACAATTCAATACTTCAATAATATAAGAAAATTTTAAACATCATTACAGTCAATTTTATAATTTTTTCTCATAGTTAAATCACCTTTTAAATTTGTTATGTAATCATCATCTGTTCTCATGCTCTCTCCCCATGCTTGAATACTATACTTTCTCCCTGAAATCCCTCACCCTTCCTATGTCCCACTCCAACTTCTACATCCCCTATAAACCATTGCATCAATTAGTATCTCTCTGCATCTTGTTCTGTCCTTCCCAAACTGGAGACTCCAACAGAAACAATAAGAAATAGAAACAAAACAAAGTGATAAAGATGAAATAATATCATAAAGGTAAAAATACAAGTAATGCATGACAAAGAAAAGGCCACCATCAGTCTACAAAGGGTCAAAAGAGAAGTTTTTGTCATGGAACATGCCAGAAATACTTGCACCGAGAACAATTTCAGGTTGAGTCCAGAGGGGAGTCAACTGACCACTTATCAAGTTTGTTCCAGTATTATCATGATTACAGTGACCTCTATCTGATAGTAGAACTGTGCAACATGCTTACCTGTAACTAGAGAGGATCTGCCAGTGACTTAATCTTACTCGATACTCTGCAGATAGATTTTTAGCTCCTACTGTTCTCCAAAGCCTTCTACAAACTGGGTGTTTGCTATTTAGGCTCTGATACATTTCCCTTTGTCACTTATGAATACTGTGATTGTTATCTTTGGATCACACAAGCTGATATGCTTCTTCCTTGTGGATTTAGTTGACTCCTTGCTTAATTAAATGGCTGCTTATTTTAATACAGCCTTTAAGATCTGAATGCTATTCTGATTAATAGTTGGTACCATCAGCATTTTTCACCACATTTTTCTGTAAACACTTATCTTCAATGATTATTTCATGAAGGTGAGCATTGAGCAGGGCCATGTTATCAGAACTAATTGTTCTTGGATTGGGGCCAGAATTAGTTGGAACCCAGACTCCAACTGCTTGTCCCTAGGATATCCATGACTTTGGCTTTTGTTTCAAAATCAAAACCCTAAGACTAAATTTTGTTTCAAAATCAAAACCAAAACCCTAAGACCAAATTTTTACAGGAGCAGATAGCCTCATTTCTCTCCCAAAGAGCAGTTGAACAGCTGACTTTGCGTTTGCATTTCAACAACTAAATCACACTGGAAAAAGAATGATGAAAAATGCAAGTAAAAGATTATGGAATTTGTTCATAAACTTTTTGAAACCTCTCATTAGTTCTATCATATTCTTCTTGAGTGAAAAGACTTTTTCCCAGGGTTTGTCTAAATATAGCCACAATGTTGGTTTCATAGCCAGCAAGCATTAGGGATGATAAAATAAAGGGTCAGAATAAAGAGGAAAGCAGTCAACAGGATGGATTGACACAGTGACTGTAACAGTGGCTTGAAACAAAACAATTGTGAAGACAGCACAGAGCTGATCAATGTTTCACTCTGGTCACTATAAATTGGAAGCCAGTTAATAGTACATAACAACAGAAACAGACATTAGTAAGGTAACACGAAGAACTCAAATACAGTCAAGACTCAAAATAGCATACAGACTCCCTATAAACCACAGCCTTCCACAAACATTTTTCATATTTAAATGATTTTTACATTCAGATCTCTAACTATGAAGGAATGTAAATGTCCATCAAAAATCACTGCTACAATACTTCCGGAAAGATGGCAACTGCATGACACTCACCAGAAGGAATGAACAGGCTGGCCTACGGAAAGTGTCTAAAAGAGAAAGTCAGCACTACAAGATCACTGGAAGATTATCATAAAGATAAGTAGGCAAAGATAAAGATAAGTAAGGATTTTGAGGGACTGGGGGCTTTGGACTTGCCACAGTGAAACCCAGTTGGGATTTGACCTGCCACTGTCTAACACTGTCTCTGCCAGAGCCGCTGCCGAGAGTTTGAGTCAGCACAAGGGCATTGTCTAGTTGGAGCCACAGCTTGTGGCCAGTGCAGGGCAGAGATTGAACCCTTGCGGCCCTGCACACAGGGATCAGCCACTTTGTGGCTGCTTGGGTTCATTTGCTAATCTCTATCCCCACATGATTTCAGTTTAGGCAAACCTAGTTCCTTGGTATTAACTCCAGTTTGGCTCACAGGCAAGACCCCTCAACTTAGCCTCGGGCAGTTATGCCTGCTCCACTCAGCTGGGAGAGCCCCATCCTGTGCAGAGTAGCCCGAGGGTAGAGAAGCTCACCCACAATACACCTGGGTGTTTTCCATCCAATTTCTTACAAAGAAATTCCAGCCTGTTTGTTTGGGAAGATCTCTTACAGTGGAAAGAAATCAAGAATGATCAACCCTCATACACACACACATCCACAACACACTGAAAAGAAAGGGAGGTAGGGAAAAACTAAACAAAAAAAGTAGATGATGACATCACATATTCCACAGCTGGAGATAATAACCCTAAATATCAATGGACTGAACTTGAGAATAAAAAGACTATGGCTAGCAGACTGGATTAGAAAACACAACTCATCAATCTGCTGCCTACAAAACTACAGACAAAAATGGGCTGAGAATCAAAGGACGGAGAAAGGCATACCAAGCACACAACAATTAAAAAGAAAAGTAGGGGTAGCAATCTTAATTTCGGATAAAATTGACCTTGAAGTGCAAGCCATAAAAAGAGATAAGGGATACTACACAATACTCAAGAGAAAGGTAGACAGTGAACCAATAAGCATTTTTAACATATATTTCCCAAATGAGAGACCAGCTGAATATATCAACCAAACACTCCAAAAGATGAAAAAAGAAATCATAGCCTCAACAATTATAGTGAGGGACTTCACTATACCACTATCAGAGAAAGACAGATGGTAGGGAAAGAGACAGATCATAGGGAAAGAAACTCAACAAGAAGGCTACAGATCTAAACATTACAATTTGATTTGGTAGTTATCTAAAAAGTTTTCACCCAAATAAAAAACAATTCACATTCTTTTCATCTCCACATGGAACATATTCGAAGATAGACCACATGCTGGGGTGTAAGGTGAATCTACACAAATTTAAGCAGACTGATATCATACAGAACTCTCTCAGACCACTGTGCCATAAGATTGGAAATCAACAAAAGGAAGGTGAAGAGAAGTAGAGAAAATAATTGGAGAATGAAAAATTCTGCATTGCAAAAGGACTGTGTACTAGCCCAGATCAGAGATGAAATTTAAAAATTTTTAGAAACCAATGAGAATGAACATGACATACCAAAACTTATGGGACACAGGAAAGGCAGTCTTCAGAGGAAGTTTCATAGCAATACATGCACATCTGAAAAAGGAAGAGTGTCTCATAACTGATATGTTGACACAGAATTTACAATGACTAGAGCAGAGTCAGCAGGACAATCCCACTATTAACAAAGGAAGAGAAATTATAAAAAATGAGCACTGAAATTCAGGAGAGGGAAAATGAGAAAATAATGGAAAAATTAATCCTGCTAAAAGTTGGTTCTTTGAAAAGAGTAACAAAATTTACAAGGCACTGATAGACTTAACCAAAGAAAGGAGGGGGAAATTTTCAATAGCAAGAATGAGGGATGGAAAGGGGACATCACAACTGACCCTAGTGAAATTAAAAGGATAATTACACAGTACTACAAAGGACTGTATTCCAATGAATTAAAAAACTTGGAAGACATGGACAAATTCTTGGAAAAACAGTCCATCTCTAGACTATCCCTAAATGTCTCTAGACAAGAATCTCAACAGACCCATACCAATAGAAGAAATATACAAGGTTATCAAGGGATTAACAACAACAAATCACCTGGACTAGATGACTTTACGGGAGAATTTTACCAAGAATTCAGACAAGAACTGACACCGATTCTACACAAACTCTTTCAAAACATGGAAAACTCCCAAACTTCTTTCACGAAGCTCGTATAACATGGATACCAAAACCAGGCAAAGATTCCACAAGAATTGAGAACTACAGATCAATATCTCTAAAGAATATTGATGCAAAAATCCTTAATAAATTACTGGCCAATAGAATACAGAAGTATTTAAAATAGATAATTTGCCACGACCAAGTGGGGTTCATACCCAGGATGCAGGGGTGGTTCAACACACGAAAGGTCATTAGTAGCATTCACCACATTGACATAAAAACTATAAGAACCACATGATAATATTAATAGATGTGGAAACAGCATTTGACAACATTCAATACCAATTTCTGTTTAAGAAACTCAAGAAGATAGGAATAGAAGGAAAATTCCTCAAAGAAATACAAACTAATATGAAAAACCAACAGCCAACGAGATAGTCAATGGAGAAAAGACTAACACAAGCCCACTGAAAAGGGGGACCAGACAAGGATATCCCTTGTCCCTTGTCTTATTCAATATTGTACTGGAGGTTTTAGTTAACAGTATAAGGCAAAGAAAAGTCATCAAATGTATTCGCCTGGGGAAGGAAGAGGTGAAATTATCGTTATTTGCAGATGATATGATTTTACATATGGAAAACCCCAAAAGTTCCACAAAGGGAATATGGGAAACAATAGAGGAGTATGACAGAGTGGCACAATACAAGATCAACAATCAGAAATCAATTGGACTGCTGTACACATCAGATAAGACCACAGAAGAGGAGATAAAAGAGGTATCCTTCACAATTGCCACACACAAATGGAAATATTTAGGGATATACCTGACTAAAAGAACAAAAGATCTATATGATGAAAATTACAAAACACTATTACAAGAAACCAAGAGTGACTTTAATAAATGGAAGAATATCTATGGATCAGAAGAATCAATATAGTAAAGATGTCAGTACTACCCAAAGCACTATATGTTTAATGCAATTATGATATAACTATCCTCATCTTTCTTCAAATAATGGAAAAAATGATTACCAACTTCATATGGAGAGGGAAGAAGTCCAGAATTAGCAGAGAATTCCTCAAGATGATGGATACCGTGGGAGGGCTTGCATTACCTGACTTTAGCACATACTATACAGTCACAGTGGTCAAAATAGCATGGTATTGGTGTAATGATAGATAATCAGACCAATGGAAAATAACTGAAAACCCAGAAATAAAATCATCAGCATACAGACAACTGGTCTTTGATAAGGGCCAAAAAATCTCAGATGGGGAGCAGGTGCACTTTTCAACAAGTGATGCTCGAAAAAATGTATATCTACCTGTAAAAAATGAAGCAAGACCCTTACCTCATTTCATACACTAGAATAAACTCAGGTGGATCACAGACCTTGAAGTAAAATCCCAAACTATTAGGGCCATCAATGAGGGAATTGGGACCAACCTGGAAACTTTGGCATAGGGATAATATAGGCTATCAGAAATAGGGAAGGACACAAAAACACAGGAGGCATAAATAGACAAGTGAAGATGCACACCTGTGTACATCGAAAGAATTCACCAGGAGAGTATTAAGACAGCCTACAGAAAACTTGGAAAATATCTTTAGTAATGACAAACCAGATAAAGGCCTTATTACTAAATCTACAATACCTGATAGTTTCCAAAAAGAGCAAAACTAACTGCCCACTGAGGAGGTGGGCAAAGGACCTGAACAGAAGTTTCACAGAGGCAGAAATCTGAATGACCAATAACATGAGTAATTATTTCTGATCATTAGCCATAAGAACCTGCTACATACTCACCTTCATAAAATAATCACTTGATAAGGGTGCTAAAGCAAAGTGTGGTGAAGAAAGTAAATGGTGCCCAACTATAAACTGGAATAGTGTCAGGGGTCTTAACAGCTTTTATTTAAACAGGTAGTCATCGAAACAAGGAGTCAGCTAAATCCACACAGAACAAGTACACTAACTTTTGTGATCCAAGCATGACAATTATGAAATTCAAATATGGTAAAGAAAAAAATATCAAACCTAAAATTATGACAACTTAAAATTTACTTTTACCATGTTATGCCTTAAGATAGATTTTGTGGTGATTATACAATTCCCTTTGGTATGATTGAACAATTGAACTTTTCAATTATATGCTATGTAAGTTATGTACCAATAAAACTGTTGGGGGGGGGGAAAGGAAAGCAAAAAGTTATTTTCTGTTTAAACTGGTTCAAAATACAAGCAATGATTCTCTAATCCAACTCCCATGTTGTGTGAATAACCTTAGAGAAAAGGAGAGTTATATTGGGAGGGATATAGTTACTGGATTATTGAGTGAACATAAGTTTAGATAAAATTAAGTACAACTTTTCTCTTTCTCTCTTGGGCATTTGTTTTAGTCACGCAGTAGTTTTTTGCATTGATATCAAATACAGATACTTACCTCTTTAACAGTTACATTTTAGGTGCCCTGGTGGCATGATGGTTACATGTTGGATAGTTAACTATAAAGTGCCGTTTAAAAAAATATTTTACATTAACTGTTGTATATTTGAAATTGTTCATCTTAATAGTTCTTGTCTTTCTTTCAGTATTCTTAAAGAACAACAACCATTTGGTACCAGAGTAAATCAGTATTTTGAATGCTATGTGAGGTAGTTCTTACATCAACTTGAGTGTTGTGATGGGTAAGCTTGTTGTGCCAACATGACCAAAGAAGATAGGTAGGTCTGTTGTGACAACATAGCCAAAGAACACACATGATCAACTGAGGGGCAGAGATAGAAAAGGCTCAGTGATCCCTGCCCTTGCTCTCTTGCTCTTGGATCTTCGGACCAGGTGGCTGCATTGTTCATCCTGTGATCCTGTGCCTTGACCTCCAAGTAACACTACCCGTGGGATACCTAATCATGGATTGTGTAACTGTGAGTTGAGGTTCCTTCAAGCCTTGCTTTGCCGCGCCCCTCGAATATACATCTCTTGAGCTGGGATTGTTAGACTCTCTCATCTGGCTAACTGTTGGTGACCTGCTTTGCTGTTTGCTCCTTGTGGCCAGATAGCCTGAATTGCTCTACAGAGGACTACTCAGCAGCCTTCAAGACTTGAAGGACTGCCAGTCTACTAGTTGTCTCACACAAGTGAGTTGCACCGAGCCATCTGTACTGCTTTCTAGTTAACTGCTTTATTTCTTATCTTATATATCCTTATATCTATATAAATATATAAAGAGAATTACTAGTCCTCTGGTTTTGTTTCTCTAGAGAACCCTAACACAAGTGTATTAAGAGTGAAGGGGTGGAGTGTAAGCTGTCAATCAGATCACAGTATAATGATGCCTCCTTGGGTCATGGCCTTCTCATGAGGTCTGGGAAATTCCTCTTTCTCCCTGGAGGTGGCCCACACTCTTTTTCTGTTTCACCTGCCTGTTGAGGAGACACACTCAGCCTGCACTGAGTTACTTCTACCAGTATTGGATCCACAAGACTCTCCACATACCGGCCTGTGATCTTGTATTTGGCAACATTGCATGTGCTATGTGAGTCTGAAAGGAAATTTATGAACTACTGTAGGATATATTGGCAAATATCAGACTTAAAGACTTGATCTGGACTGGACTGTTGTCTCAATATACAATTGTTCTTATATAAAAAGCTCTCTCTTGTAAGACACATTTGAGTGTCTCCAGATATGTTTCTCTAATCAACCTGGACTGACACATAATGACGCTGGCATTTAGTGGGTCTGAATAGCAGTTCCAGCAGAAGTTGAGGACACAGCTTCCTTAAAAATACAAACCACCACTAAAACATTTAAATCTACTTGAAATTAGCTGTTTTGCTTTTTTAAATGTATGAGCAAGCCTCTCCCACCAAAAAAGTAATATTATGTAGGTGAGAATATGCACTTTCTGTATATTGTCACAGCATTTAAATCAATAATTTGTGAGATACAATTGTGAGATACAATTTGATTTTATTTGATCTTACTGCAGGAGGTCTTACTAATGGTTCCTTTCCTTCATGGTCTATGTGTGTGTGCTTTCTCAAAAGACCCTAAGGTAGAAGGTAAGAAGATTTCTGATCAAATATTTTATGGAATCTATGAGCATATACTCTTGATTCTCTGTTGGGTTTGGGTGGTATTTTGCTTTTACATTGGCATATTATATATGAACCTGTTTGTCTTAATGTGACAGTTAAACTTATCTTGAAAGCATAGTCCCCAAAAAAAGAAATATGAAATGTGATTTCCTTGAAAATTCTCACAGTGTTAAACTTGGAGGATGCTTCCTATATGATTTGGCATTAACTGCTTTTGGAGATCTTTTAATAGATAATAATTCCAGAGAAGCAGCCAAACTGTTGTATATTCCTAATACTTTGTTACTTACATCTAAATTTTAGAGTAAATCCCAAGTAAAGCAATGCAAATGTTTATAGAATTATTAGTTCTTTCTTACATGATTTAGTAATGCCAAGATACATGAATTTAACTTACTTAAGCAATTTCCGTTTTTATTCATTTTACTATATATGTTAGAATAATTATCCCTTGTCTACATATTTTTTTCTTGATGCAAATAAAATATTTGCTTATGGTCAAGATGGAAAAGAGAAATGAAGTGCATGTCTTTACTGAAATAACAATATATTGTCAAACTATATTTACTGTCTTGGAAACCCACAGTGGCAGATAGGCTCACTATAAATTGGACCTTGAGATAGTTAAGGTTTATTGCGCCAACCTGTCTGATAACACATGTGGGATTAATTGAAGGGTGGCGAGATAAATGGCTCAGTGAGCCTCACACTTCTAGTTCTCGGGTCTCTTTCTCTTGATGGTCTGACCAGGGGGCAGCTGCCTTAGCCTGCTTCAGCTGGCAAGGCTCACTTCCTGTAAGACATCCCTAAAGAGAAGCCACATAGACCTACCCTGATGCAGCCCTGGGAGAGCTACATGAAGAATCCTGCAAGCCCTGAGAGGCTTACATAATCACTGATTAGGCTCCAGTAGTCGGCATCATTGTGTATGTTTTGTCAGATTGAGGAGCTTTTGGTAAATCAGTGGACATATGGACTTATGTGTTTGGACAGCACTGGGTTGGGCTGCTTTCTTAATGTACACTTGACCTTTATATAAAACTCTTATATGCATATGATTTTCTGTAGATTTGTTTCTCTAATGTAGACCCTATGCCAGTAAGTTTGAGTTCTTGCATCATGTTGCCATTATAAAAATAAATGGATATTGAAATAACTGAATTCCAAAACCCACCTAACCCCAAAGATTCTGGAAAAGATACTGTGGGCCTGCATTTTATGACAAGACCCCAAAGTATAGGTCATCATAGTATGAGATTAAAGAATACCTACATAAATGAGCTTATGGAGTAGATTGTACAAATTAAGTCCATCAATACACAGTCAATCCACCTCCAGAAACAGGTGGACAATGATCACCATTCATATATTTCTCTAGTAGGCCCTTGGATTACTACATCTCTGGGTGAAATCTAATATTTTCTTTAAATCCAAGCATCACTTTGGCAGTTTGGGGGTGGGAAGTTTTTATAGTAGCTGAATCTCACAACAATGCATTTCCCCATGTCTAACACACACACACATGAAGATAAATCTGGGTTCAGAAATGGGGAATGTTTCAAAATATCTTTACTATATAGGTCATCCATGACAAAAGAAAGGAGACATTTCTCACAGCTGTTCTCCATTGTGGTACAAAATAAAACACAAAAGGCATTCTCATAGGTTTGGGACTGCACATGGAAATCACCTGGAGAACTTCAGAAAGAACTGCTGCCTGGTTCTCAGTAAGTAACAGTTTAAAACCACCAGCTGCTTTTTAGGGAAAAGATGAGGCTGTCTACTGTAAAGATTTACATTCTCAGGGAGTATCTGTGCAAGGGAGTCTGTTTGGACACAAAGGGGGCAGATGCTTGGTTCCAGGGCTTTAGCTCATCTTCCACAGGCTCCATGCAGGAGCTGGGAGCCTGATCTTCTGCTCAGTACTTGAATCTGTGTGCACAAGAGTCTGTGTGGACACAAAGAGGACACCTATTTGGTTCCTGTGTCTTAGCTCAATTTCCGTGACCACTGTGTGGAAATGGGATACTGCTGCTCTGCTTAGCATGGGAGTCTGTGTGGACACAAAGGGGGCAGTCACTTGTTGCCAGGGCCTGAGCTTATTGTCCCCAGCCACCCTGCGGGAGCAGGGAGCCTGTTGCTTTCCCATAGTGTGGGAGTCTGAGTGGTGATGGAGCCTACAGTGTGAACTTGCAAGATGCAGGACACTGCCTGTTGCAGGCCCGCTGTCCTGCTGTGCCAGGAGCTGCACCATAACAGAGTCATGAGACAGGGTCTTACAGGCCAGTCTCGCGTTACCTCACCCAGAACCATGGACTGGATCTGTGCAGGCCCACACAGTGAGCAAATCAGTGGAGAATGCATCGCAGGTCCAGAGGGTATCCCTTCCTCAAACTAAACCTAGTTCTAGAAATACAGGGATTGTCAACCAAAACCTGGGAACTGACCCAGCCCAGGCAGATCACACCTCCTTAGGTCCAACAGCATCGCCACCTACCCAGTGGACTTGTATTGTCCTGACACTATAAAGGAAGTATCCATCAGTCAAATTGAGTCCTCCTTAGTTGCCCCCAATGGTGTTCGCCACCTCTTACCACTGCTTATTTTTGAGTCAACACAATATCTGCCTACACATCAAACAGACCAATCATCTCCATAGTAGACCACAGGCATAGTAGACCATAATAGACCACAGGCATCCCATGAAAATAACATTGTCAACCACACTGTGAAAGCATGAAAGACCTTCTGGTCTCCCAGGAACATGGCAATCACCTCTTTGAAATCATCATGTAAACAATGACATACCACATCACTCCTAATAAATAAACAAGAAAGACAAACCACATCAACAGAACTACCCATAAAAGAATCTGATGTGAATCTGCCACAAAAAGAAATTTTCAGAAGATTGCTTGGATAAATACAGGAAAAGAGGAAAGCTACAAAGATAAAGGATGTAATAGAGGGGATGAAGTTCACAAGAGGTTATGAAGTCCAAGCACCAGAAGGAAATACAGGAGTTAATAGAGAAAATAGCAGAGGCTTCACACAAGATCACTGATCTCATGAATACATTAGAGGAGGCTCATACCCATAACAGTGATCTTGAAAACAATCAGGCTGAACTCAGCAAACAAGAAAGACAATCAAACAAGATAATAAAAGAGGCAGAAGATAATGTGACATCAATGAGTGATGCTATGAAAAGGAGCAACATCCGAATTATTGGCCTAACAGAACAAGACACAGTGAAAAAGTCAGCAGCTAAATTAACAAGGAAATTTCCAAATTAAAATTTCCCCAACCTAATGAATGAGTATCAGTCACTCATAGAGGAAGCACAAAGGACACCAAGTAGACTAAACCCCAGAAAGAGCTCACCAATGCATATAATAATTAATCTATTCAACTTTGAGGAAAAAGAGAAAACCCTGAAAGCAGCAAAAGAAAGGAGGACGGTCACATAAAAGGTTTCTCAGGTAAGAATATATGCAGACATATCAATAGAAACCATGAAGAGGAGAAGAGAATGAATACATATCTTCCAGAAGCTGAACAAAAATAACACCTCCCCTAGAATCATTTACCCTTCAAAATAATCTATTAAGACAGAAGGAGAGATAAAGGTTTTCCAGAACAAGGAAAAACTTAAAGAATATGCTGTGAGACACCCAAACCTGAGGAAGAACCTTGCCAACTCAATAAGGTCAGTGGACCAACACCCACCAGGCACAAAGAGGAGAACATCATAAAGTCTAACCTAAATCAGAAGCAAATGGACCAATCCCAGTTACCAAGAAAATGGGCCTACAGGAGGAAAACATGGAAATAAAGAAGTCCCCCACAAAAACACAACACAGCACTAAAAAGGGTGATAGGAAAATACCCAAATCAAAGGTCACGAGATGTCAGCAATGAACTTACAGATTGGGATAATAACTAAACATCAATGGCCTTAACTCCATCATTAAAATTAAAAGGCTGTTGTCTGCAGGAAACACATCTGAAACTCGCAGAAAAGAATGCACTAAGAATGAAAGGCTGAAGGAGGATATACCAGGCAAATGGTGACTCAATAAAAACAGAAGTCACAATCCTTCCTAATCTCAGACAAAACTGACCTAAAGTTTCACGCCATAAAAAGAGATAAGGAGGGACACTTTATAATGCTCAAAGGATTACTTCACCAAGAACCCGTATGAACATATATGCACCAAGTGAGAGATCCGTGAAATCTGTCAGACAGACTGTTCAGAATATGAAAAAAGATGCTACAGACATAACAATTATAGTAGGGGACTTTAAATGGTGGTGTCACTCTCAGAGAAAGGCATATCTATGGGAAAGAAGGTCAGCAAAGAGACTATAAAACTAAACATGACAAATAAGCAACTAGATCTGATGCACATATTTAGAGCTTTCCATCCAAATGCTGAAAAATACACATTCTTCTCAAGTCCATGTGGCATATTTTCAAAAATTGACCACATGCTGGGGCACAAGCCAACCCTAAGTAAATTCAAACACAGAGAAATTATACATACTTTCTTCTCTGGTCACCATGCTATAAAGCTGGAGATCAATAAAAAGACGAACAGGAAAACAAGGGCAGACAATTGGAAGATGAATAATGAGCTTCTGTGGCATAAGAATGTCCCGAAACTAGAGAGGAGATCAAAAAGTTTCTAGAAGCTACTGAGAACGAGAATACTTTGTGTCAAAACCTTTGGGATACAGCGAAAGCAGTTATCTGAGGTAGTTTGATTGTAATAGGAGCATATATGAAAGAGGACATAGATTTAAGACGGACACCCCTCACAAAAACTCCAATAATTAGAGCAGAGTCAGCAGAATAATTCCTTCAACAGCAAAAGAAAAGAAATAAAAGTCAGGGCAGAGTTGAACCACTGGGAAGATAAAAGAACAATGCAGAACATTAATGCAGCAAAAAGCTGATTCTTTGAAAAGATGAACAGAATCAATGGGGTGCTGGCAAGTCTAACCAAAGGAAGGAAAGAGCAAGCAATAGTAGACAGGATGAGAAATGAAACAGAGGTAACCACAACCGACCCAAATGAGATTATAAAGATAATCACAAAGTACTATGAAACTCTGTACTCTAATGAGTTGAACAATGTGGAAGACATGGACAAATTCCTGGCAAAACAATCCCTCCTTAGACTATTCCAAATAGAGGTCAAGAACCTGAACAAACCCAGAGCAAAATAAGAAATAGATATGTTTATCAAGAATCTACCAACAAATGACCAGTCATCTACCAGACCCGATGACTTCAATGGAGAATTCTACAAATCATTCAGGGAGGAGCTGGCACCAATCCTCCACAGTTTTTCAGAGAGTAGAAAAGGATGGAAAATGTCCATACTCATGAAGCCAGTGTAATTTTGATACCCAAACAGGGAAAGGAATCCATAGGAACAGAGAACTATAGATCTATATTGCTAATGAACATAGAAGCAAAAATCTTCAAAAAGATATTGACCAGTAGAATACAAAACTATATAAAATGCATCATCCATCAGGATCAGGTAGGATTCATCCCAGGGATGCAAGGATGGATCCAAAAATCCATCATTATCTTGCACTACCATGATAATAAAAAGTATAAGAACCACAAGATAATATCTATAGATGCAAAAAAATTGACAATATGCAATACCCATTCCAAATTAAGATGCTCAGGAAGATGGGAATGGAAGGGCAGGTCCTCAAGTTAATATAAGCTATCTATTAAAAGCTGGCAACTAACTTCATAGTCAATAGAGGAAAGACTAAATCCCTCTTACAAAGGGGACTAGAAAAGGATGCTCTTATCCCCATTGCTATTCAATATTGTACCGGAGGTCCTAGCAAATAACATAAGACAAAGGTAAGACATCAAAGATATCCAAATGAGAGAAGATGAAGTCAAATTATCATTATTCACTTATGACATGATTCTCTTCATCAAAAATCCCAAAAGCTCCACAATCGGAGTACTGACAGTGATAGAGGAATATGTAAGAGAGGCAAGACACAAAATTAACAAATAGAGTCAGGGATCTGCTGTATGCATCCAACAAGACCATGGAAGAGGATATCATAAAGGCAGTATCATTCACAATAGCCAAGAATAAATTGTAATATCTAGGGACATATCTAACTTTTAAAAAATACCTATAAAGGAAAACTATAAAACCCTACTTCAGGAAACCAAAAGCAACCTCCACAAATGGAAGACTATCCCATGCTCATGGGTCAGGAAAAGTCAATATAGTTAAGATGTCCATCCTACCGAGGGTATTTTGTAAGTTTAATGCTATCCCAATTTAAATACCAATAACCTTCTTCAAAGAACTGGAAAAATTGACCACAAATTTCATATGGAGAGGGAAGAAGCCCAGAATTAGCAGGGATCTCCTCAAGAAGGACACAGTTGCAAGACTCACTTTAACTGACTTTAGCACCTACTACAAAGTCACAATGATCAAAAGAGCTTGGTACTGGCATAGTGACAGTTACATGGACCAATGAAAAAGAACAGCAATCCCAGAAATAAAACCAGCAGCATATAAACAACTGATTTTCCATAAGGGTCCCAATAACATCAAGTGGGAGGATGGCGCGCTTTTTAACAAATGGTGCTGGAAACAATGGAAATCAACTGTCCCGTCCCGCGGGACTCGGTTATTCGAGGGGCTGTGAGGAGAACCCAACCTGAAAGAGAAACGGGCGAGAAAAAGGAGCGAGACCAAGCAGAATCTTGTCAAGGTCTCATTTTTTATTTTTCTGTAAGTTTCTTTTAAAGCAGAGGGCAAATAAGGAAGGAACAGGGAGGGAGGGGTTAGCAAAGGTAACTTTGACGCAGTTCATCTTGCAGTTGGGTCATCTGGTGCTGGAACAATTGGTGGTGAGTCAATTCTCTGACGGTGGTGGGTCAATTCTTTGACGGCCAGCTAATCTTAGGCGAACATCCATGCTTGAGCAAAGGTCAAGTTCTCATGCAAAGGGGGCAGGGTAACAGCTACGGCTCCCAACATTTCCCCCTTCTTTATTAAATAAAAGAATGGGGGTGGCTGAAAGGAAGGCCTGTCTTAGGCTATGTAGTCGGCCTCCGCGCCCAGCACCTGAGAGAGGGAGCCGACTTTATCGCGCTCTCCTGAGCAAGACCTTTTTATTTTTTAAATAATATCCTCCCGGGAACTCCGCCTATCTTAGGTTGCCAGGACACACACTCAGTCCTTACCCGTCATCGGTCAATGGCCTTCTAATGTGACCAGGACCTATCTTAGGTTAGTAAAGAGTGCTCCTGATCTTACCCGTCATTGGCTGCAAGTTCAGCTCAAGGAGGCAGAGGGTCTTATCACATTGTAGTCGTGTGTGCCACTCTGTTTAAGATCGCTTACTTTTAAGCGATAATAATGAATTTGCTGGGGCCTTGCTTGAATGGTCTCAATCTGTTGCTTAAGGGTGTGCCTTTGGGTCGCGGGACTACAATATTCCCGTCATGGGCCGTTCCTCAGCAGGCATCTTTAAACTCCGGGAGCCAGTAGCTTATTGGTTCCATGCGCCTCCACAGTCTCAGGTACCAGGGGCTTTCTGCCAAAGGTGCAAGAGTAGAGAACTGAAGACCTATGAGGTCAAAGTCTGGAGACAAATCTTCAATCGGTTCCTGAGCATCAAGTTGATGATAATGCGGCTTATTGCGAAGCGCAGATTCAACCTTTGACTTAACAAAACTGGTTAGTCTGTTGAAGGCCCAGGGGCCAAATGTCAGGAGTAATAAGAGACCTACATGGGGTCCCAATAGGCTTGGGAGCAGGGTAGAAAGCCAGGGGGAGGTAGAAAACCAATTTTTATACCATGATTCTTGTTGTTCCTTTTTTTTTTTTTTTCAGGCTCTCTCTAACCTTTTGCAGGCTGTTTTCCACCAGGCCCAACTTATCCACAAAAAAACAACATTCTTCTTTAAGCGCAGCGCATAGGCCGCCTTGTTGCAGGAAGAGCAAATCTAGCCCTCTTCTATTTTGCATAAGCACAAGAAAGGTCTTTCTCGGGGCGGGGGGAGGGGGCCTGGATGGGTTAAAGGGCTTTATTAGGCGGTCTGGGAGCCATCTGGCATTTTGTGCTTCTGAATCATATATGCATGCGTGTCCTTTTCCCCAAATAAGGACAGGATCTGGGCCCTGCCATTTGTTAAGCAAGGGGTCCTTCCACATGGCCTGGGTATAGCCACTAGCTGTGGTTGGATGCCAAAGGCGATCTGCGGCTGACTTGCCTGTGGAGTCATAAGTGAGAAAATTTAAAACAAATACTGCATGGTTGAGAAGAGTTTTATGATTGCCGGTGCGGGGATATAAGATTTCTCCCCCAGACTGTAATTTAAAGAGCATATTTTTTAGGGTTTGGTGTGTTCTCTCCACAATGCCTTGGCCCTGAGGGTTGTAGGGGATGCCCGTAACATGACGAATACCCATCTGTGCACAAAACTGTTTGAAACTGGAGCTGGTATACCCAGGACCATTATCTGTTTTGAGTACCTTGGGGTGAGGGGCGGCAGTCAAGCAAGCGAGGATATGATAGATGACATGTTTGGTAGCCTCCCCAGTTTGAAGGGAGGCACAAATAAAACCGCTAAACGTGTCAACTGAGACATGAATATACTTAAGTTTACCAAAGGGTGGGTGGTGGGTGACATCCATTTGCCACAATTCCCCAGGTACAAGCCCGCGGGGGTTAACTCCGGTGTGAGGCTCGGGTAAAAGGGTTAAGCAGCCTTTGCACTGACGGACAATTTGTCTGGCTTGCTCCCGAGTGATGGAATATTTAAGCCTAAGGGTATGGGCATTAAGGTGATGTATTTCATGAGCTCTTTGGGCTGCTACAAGGGGGGTTGTAAAAAAGGTGGTTGCAATTAATTGAGTGGCTTGGTCTACCAAATTATTTCCCTCAGACAGTGGTCCTGGCAGACCGGAATGGGCATGGATGTGTCCTATAAAGAATGGGGCAGTGCGGGCAAAAATTAGCCTTTGTAAATGGAAAAATAGAGAAGAGGCATTAGTTGTTGGGCGGATGTAGGGGACCGTTTCTAAGAGAGGAACAGAAGTGGTAACATAAGCGCTGTCAGTGTATAAATTGAAAGAGCTAGCCGGCAAAGTTTCAAAAATTTTAATGATGGCACTTAATTCTACCAGCTGTGCTGAAGAGAATTTGGTTTGGAATCGGGAAACTTGCCCATTTATACTAAAAGCAGCCACTCCAGAAGACGACCCATCAGAAAAAACCAACAAGGCCCCAGTAACTGGAGCTGTCTTAGTCTAGCGGGGGAAAATGATAGGGGTCCTTTGGGAAAACTGGATTAGTTTGTCAGCTGGATAATGATTGTCTATGGAGCCCTGAAAAGAGGTACAGTTAACAGCCCAGTCATCATCATTTTGGAGGAGCCACTGGACCTGTGCGGCGTTATAGGGCACAATTATAGTATCAGGATCCCTGCCAAACAACCTAAGAGCAGCTTCTCTGCCAAGGCGTAAAAGGTGGGCAACCAAATGAGGGTAAGTGGGCAACACTCGGGTAGGAGAAGCAGGTAAATAGACCCAAAATAAGGGTTTTAGCTGCCAAAGCAAACCGGTGGGGGAAAAAGGGGTAGGGAAAATAATGAGCTTAAGTGGCAATTCTGGGGGAAAATAACCAATATTTTGACTGTTTATGGCTTGCTCAACCTGGGCTAAGGCTTTTCGGGCTTCTGGGGTGAATGCGCGTGGAGAAGAGGGGTCCGCATCTCCTCGCAAAATATCAAACAGCGCTTTAAGTTCTTTCGTGGTGAGCATTAAGTAGGGGCGGAGCCAGTTAATGTCTCCGAGTGACTTTTGGAAGTCGTTTAAAGTGTGTAAACAGTCACTGCGCAATTGGATTTTTTGAGAAAAGACCCGATTTGGGAACAATTCAAACCCCAAGAATAATTGTGGGGGGTGGATTTGAATTTTTTCAGGAGAAATTTGGAGACCCCTATCCTGGAGAGCAATAATGAGTTGCTGTCCACCCTGATGAAGTTGTTGCTCACAGGGTTCTGCCAACAGGATGTCATCCATGTAATGGATGATATATAAGTCAGGAAATGACAAGCGAAAGGGGTCAATCGTTTGGGCCACATATTTTTGGCAGAGGGTGGGGCTTGTGCCCACCCCCCCGGGGGGAGGACCCGCCATTGAAAATGAGGGGAGGGCCCTATACAATTAGTTACGGGGAGACTAAATGCAAAACGCTTGCAATCATCAGGGGTGAAGGGGGATAGAAAAAAAAGCAGTCTTTAAGGTCGATGATTAACTTGACAAAGTTTTGAGGAATTGCTATTGGCGAGGGGAGGCCTGGTTGCAGGGCACCCATGGGAACCATGGTTTTATTAATTGCTCTTAAATCCTGCAGTAACCGCCACTTTCCTGTTTTCTTTCGAATGACGAAAATTGGGGTGTTCCATGGAGAAGTAGAGGGTTCAATATGTCCAGCCACTAGCTGTTCCTGCACTAACTGTGTGGCAGCGGACAATTTGTGTGATGGAAGGGGTCATTGGTCAATCCAGACAGGTTCATCGTTTTTCCATGTGATTTTTTCTGCCTGGTGTGCAGGAGGAGCAATGGCCCTTACAAAAAATGGTTAGTAAACCCTAATCCTGTGCGGTCATTTTTTGGGGTAGTTGCGATATGTGTTGAGCTTCCTTGACTCAGCTTACCCAGTCCTTGTCCGGGTAAGTAACCCTGGGAAAGCATTTGCTGGGCGACGACCTCATTAGGGCTACACATGAAGACCTTCATTTGGGAGAGTATATCCCTGCCCCAGAGGTTAACAGACAAACCGGGAACAACAAAAGGCTGTACTGTGCCTGTATTGCCTTCACTAACCTCCCAAGTTAGAAACTGGGAACTTTGTAGGGTATTTTTAGATTGCCCAGTTCCCTGTAGGTGACAAGCAGAAGGCCAGGAGCTTTGAGAAAGAACAGTGGAGTCTGCTCCAGAGTCTAAAATGCCCTCAAAGGTTTTTCCTTGGATTTTAAGAGTGAGTGTTGGGCGGTCTTTGGTAATAGCCTGGACCCAGTAAAGGTCGGAGGAGCCCAGTCGGGAGGCGCCGCGAGTACTGCTTATTGCCGGGTGAGTGGTGTTTAAGGGCAGCGGCATGGCTTGGGGCAGGCGCTGGCTGCCCCCGCGGGATGGAAACAATGCCCTTAGAGACACTCGCCAAAATTTTTATTTCTCTTGCATAATCACTATCTACCAATGAGGGGTGAATGACAATGCCATTTAGGGTGGTTGAAGCGCGCCCCAGGATTAAAAAGTAAGTGCCTGGCGGCGGGGGGCCAAAAACTCCAGTATTAATGATTTGCACCCCATCATCGGGCGTTAATATTGTTGGGGTGGCGGTACACAGGTCCACTCCTGCGCTTCCTGGGGTAGCCCGGTACAGGGAGGATTGGACTGCCGGCTGTTCCCCGAGGCCGGAATGAAAGGAATGGGTTGAGGGGCCCGGGGCTGGCCCCGCTGGCCGTTTCCCGGAAGCGGAGGCAAAGGGCGTCCATTGACATCAGTCATAGGATGGCAGGCAGTAGCCCAATGCTTTCCCCTCTTACATCGGGGGCAAGGGGGGGAGGGGATGGCGGATTGGGCAATTGATTCCGCAGAGGAATTAAACCTGGTGGCGGGAGGGGCCGCAGCAGGGCACTGCCGGGCGAAGTGTCCCGGTTGGCCGCACTTAAAACAATTCTTTGAAGAATTATTAACTTGAAGAGCGGCGCCCACTGCAAGATGAATGGCCTGTGAAACCTTAGTGGAGAAGGGGTCAACATCCTGGCACATGCGAAGCATTTCATCAAGGGTCTTATCTCTAGCTTTGCCGCGCAGGACAGCCCTGCAGAAGGAATTAGCATTTTCATAGGCCAGCTGCTTGATGAGCTTATCACTAGTAGCTTCATGGCCAACGGTTCGTTCGGCAGCTTCTAAGAGGCAGCTAACAAACTCGTTATACGGTTCCTGTGGTCCCTGGGTTATTTTTGTGAGGGGGGTAAAGGCTGAACCAGTAGTTGGAAGGGCTCGCCAAGCTCCAAGGGCGGCATTAGCTGTCTGTGCTAGGAGGCCAATGGGAAAGCGCTGCTGGCAGGTTTCAGTAGCATACTTGCCCTGCCCGCTAAGTTTTTCAAAAGTCCAGGTGGCTGAAGGTGACCGCGAAGATTTAAGATTAGTGGCGGCGGTGGACTGGCACCTATCAAAAAAGTCAGCCTTCCAGGTTAAAAATTGGGCTCGGGTTAATACTGCCTGTACAACCCGTATCCATTCGGTGGGAAGCAGATGGCCCCCTCGGGAGACTGAACACTTAAGGTAAAAGGAGCATTGGGTCCATAAGTTCGGCCCATGGCATTGAGTTCTTTTAGGTTTTTAAAATGGATTTTGCGAAACTCTCGAGTTCCAGAGCCGGTCCCCTGCGCGGGCGGCTCCTCGCCTTCGCTCCCGCTTTCATTTTCGTGCTCGGACCCTGACGCGTTTTCTTCCCCTGCCTCCTCGTCATCATCACCGGAGCCTGCGGCTGGGGAGCTGGTGGACTCTGCCGGGGGGTTGTCAGAGGTGGAGGTAGGGGAGGGTCTAGTGGAGCGGGTAATAACGGGAAACAAAAGCTGGACAGGCTTGGTTTTTTTTGTCTTAGGGGCATATTTTTTAATGGACCCGCGAGGGTGTACCAGGTTAAAAGGCGGACAAAAAAACAGTTTCTTGGAGAGACGTTTGGAGGGAAGAGAGTTCCGTGGAGAGGCGGGCAAAATCCTTTTGGAGGTTTAAGACCTCTTTTAATTCAGCAACCTGAGAGGAGAGCTTTTCCTTGGCCTCAGTGAGGGCAGGAACGAAAACAGCGGGGACTGGGAGAGCGGGAGCGCATATCTGACGGTTATAAGGGGGAGGTCTGAAAGGGGGAGCCGAGAGAGTAGGGGTCAGTCAGGATTATGGTATCGGGCTGCCTCTTCTTCTAAGGCGGCCGCATTGTCAGGGTCTAGGGGGTCGTCATTAGTGACCTTGGAAAAAACAGGGAAGGTTGAGGAACTAATATTGGGACTGGTCGATGGGGGTTCCTCCTTGGGGAGGGGAGGATAAAGGGAATTAGTGGTGGCAGGTTTTTCTGAATTTGACATGTCTATTATTACTGAGGGAGGTTTAGAGGAATTCTTATTTGACAAAAGAGAGGAAACGGAGGCCGAGCAAGAGAGCGGGCGGAGACAATATTCCGCCACCGAAAGAAGTTGTTGTTTGTCTGGGTCGTCAGAGGCGGCCTCTACAATGTCCCTAATTAATCCCCAGTAAGAGAAAACTGAAGGGGGGGACTGAATCAGGACCCTTTTCATCTAATATGGCATTTAAATCTCTTCCGACCTTTTGCCATTTTCTGCTATGTATTTCGGGTCCGTTAACTATAAACCACAGATAGACCTGGTCTATAAAGAGAAAAAATTTAATTAAATCCTTTTTCTTAACTCGAACTCCTCTTTCCCTGAGGGAGACTTTCAGGTGCTTTATAAAGACCATTTCTTTAGTTATTTTTTGGCCCATCTCTATGGGACGAACGAACTTCTACTCACCGAGGATGTTCAACTTTCATGAGCGGTGAAAGCGATCCTCAATCTTTTCTTCTTTTCTCTTCTTGGGGCCCGGCCGGGCGTCTTCTTCTGGTAGCCTCCTCTTGAGGCTGGGGGTCCGTCCGGCAAGGATCCGTGCCTCACGCCCCATGTTGGGCGCCCTTGTCCCGTCCCGCGGGACTCGGTTATTCGAGGGGCTGTGAGGAGAACCCAGCCTGAAAGAGAAACGGGTGAGAAAAAGGAGCGAGACCACGCAGAATCTTGTCAAGGTCTCATTTTTTATTTTTCTGTAAGTCTCTTTTAAAGCAGAGGGCAAATAAGGAAGGAACAGGGAGGGAGGGGTTAGCAAAGGTAACTTTGACGCAGTTCATCTTGCAGTTGGGTCATCTGGTGCTGGAACAATTGGTGGTGAGTCAATTCTCTGATGGTGGTGGGTCCATTCTCTGACGGTGGTGGGTCAATTCTTTGACGGCCAGCTAATCTTAGGCGAACATCCGTGCTTGAGCAAAGGTCAAGTTCTCATGCAAAGGGGGCAGGGTAACAGCTAAGGCTCCCAACAATCAACATGTAGAAAAATGAAACAGAATCTCTACCTCACCCCATGCATTAAAACAAACTCAAAGTGGATCACAGACCTAGAAGTAAAACCCCAAACCATCAGGAACACTAATGAAGGAATCAGGAAAAATCTAAGAACCTTTGCCCAGGGAATACAAAGGCTAACTGCAATAGGGCAGGGTATACATGCAGGGGAATCTAAAATTGACAAATGGGATTTACTAAGGATAAAACATCTGTGTGTATCGAAAGGCTTTTCCAAGAGGGTAGCAAGGCAACACACAGACTGGGAGAGAATTTTTAGCAATGATACAACAGACAAAGGAGTTATTATGAAAATCTACCATACCCTTCTCTTCTGCAAAAAGAGGAAAACATTTAACCCTTTGAAGAAGTGGGAAAGTGCTCGCTTCAGCAGCACATATACTAAAATTGAAGAAGTGGAAAAAAGAACTAAAGAGAAGTTTCACTAGGGAGAAGACCCATGTGGCCAATAAACATATGAGAAAATGTTCCCAATCATTAGCCATCAGAGAAATGCAGATCAAAACAACCATGAGATACCGTCTAACACCTTTGAGGCTAGCCCAAATCAGAAAACCAGAGAGCAACAAATGTTGTAGGAGATGTGGTGAAATAGGAACTCTCCTACATGGCTGGTGGCATGTACAGCCACTATGAAAAACAATCTGGTGATACTTAATCAAAATGGAAATTAAGCTACCTTATACCAGAAGAGGTAAGAGATAAAACACGACCAGTTGCATGCACACCAATGTTTACTGGAGTGCAATTCACAATCGAAGAGTTGGAAACCATCTAAGTTTCCATCGGTAAACAAGTGGATCAGCAAACTCTGGCATATACACACAATGGAGTACTATGCTTCAGTCAAAAGCACTGATAAGCACATGAAGGACATCTCATGGGAACAGCTGGAGGAAATTATGCTAAGTGAAGTCAGCCAACAACAAAAGGAAAAGTACAGCATGAGTCCCCTGAGGTAAATGTAATCAGCACAGTGAGTATAGCAGAGAAGCTTCCTATATCTTAACATTTGGATAGAGATATAGGAAAGGGAAGGAGGTTGGACCAAACCCAAGGAGGTTATGTTGGGTCCAAAACAGTAATGGGAGAAGGATTAGGGGAGAGGGAGAAAAAGAGGACTCAAAAGTGAAAGGATAACAGAGGGAGGAGGGCACTAACCCACCCAGTGGGAGAGTACTGATCTTATCTCCACAGAGTTTGGGGTGGGCATGCAGACCCTACCATGAAATACCCAACCATGAGGACAGCATGGTCACATGGAAGGATCATGAAAAGGGCGAGCTATAGGACTGGCCCCAACCAGAGCCAAACTAAACCCCTCCCTGGAAGTGGGCATGGCAGAGAACAGGTTGAGGGAGTAGTAGGGCCAGCATGCCACAACCACATGGTGACAGGCCTGGAGGGAGGAAGAGAAAGAGAGTTGAACTGGCTCATGATGACAAAGGACTATGCCCCACAGGGAGCTAATCGGTCACAGAGGGCCTGGACAAACAACAACAAGATGTGTCACACTGTCTCCTTACTGAAGCAGATAGCAACAGAGGACATTTCTGGGGTCACATAGTGTGGAAGCAATGTGGCCTGGGCCCCCAAAATGGCCTGAATCAAGAAGGGAGCACTTCTGAATAGACAGCCAAGAAGAGAGTACGACAGGACCAATGATTCCTGGGGGACATGGTGGGGGGGAGGTGGCATGGACAGGCTCAGAGATTGGGGGAACAAAAAGTGGCCTGGAATCGGAGGTGAAGAAGGGATGGGAGGCCTGGTAGGGTATAAGCAAGGGTAATGTAATTGAGAGGAAGTATTGAAACACAAATGAAGGCTGAGCATGATGCTGGAATAAGAGGAAAGTAAAAGGAAATAGAGGAAAGAACTGGGAAGCAAAGAGTATTGACAGTGGTCTAAATGCAGGCATGTACGTATGTAAATATATTTATGATAAGAAATAAATCTAGGTACATATATTTATAGGTGTGGTCCTAAGGCAGCAAATGGGCATTGGGGCTCCAGTCAAGTACTCCCTCAATGCAAGAACACTTTGTTTTATTGGTATTCCATGATGTTCACCTGCTCGATAGGATCACTGAAGACAGATGAGTATATAAGCAAGTGTGGTGAAGAAAGCTGATGGTGGCCAGATATCAAAAGATATTTTGTCTGGGGTCTTAAAAACTTGAAGATAAACAAACAGCCATCTAGCTGAGAAGTAGCCAAGCCCACATGGAAGAAGCACACCAGCCAGTGCAGTCACGAGTTGTCAAAAGGATGAGGTCTCAGGCATCAAACAGAAAAAAATTTTATCACAGTGTGACCCTCCCAAGATGATCGCTGAGGATATGTGGGGGCATGAGCAAGAGTGGTAAAGAAAATTGATTATGCCCAGCTATCAAAAGATATTGCATCTGGGATCTTAAAGGCTTGAAGTTAAACAAGCTGCCATGTAGCAGGGAAGCAACAAAGAAGTAACATAGAAGAAGTACATCAGCCTGTGATCATGAGGTGTCAATGGGAATAAGTATCAGTAGTTTAAAAAAAAGCAATCAAATCAACATGAAGGGGCATGGAAAAAGTGGAGACCCAAAACCCACTTGCAAGGTAATTGGGCATTCCTGTACAGAAAGGTCACAGAAGAGAGTCTATATCCAGGTACAATGATGAAGCACATACCGATCCTTTAGTTCTTTAAAATTCCCACCCCCTTTACTATTGTGGTCTTAGATTTACTTCACTGATCTTGCTAGATCTGCATATGTTCATTTGTATAATTAAGATCATTCGATGTATGAAAGCCAAGACAGATAACACTTCAGAATCACTGATGAGAGCAATGAGTCCCTAAGAGTACAGAAAGGTGGGGGGGGGGAGGGGAAACTGACAGCATGATGACCACTTGAGGGGGAAAAAATGGAATTGCAGGTGAATCAATACATTGGATAGTATGGCATATGGCAAAATATAAAAATATAAACAAGGGTTCCTGTGGGGCAGGATGGGAATGGTAAAGGCTAAAGAAGAGCTAATATCAAAGAGTTCAAGAAGAAAGAAAATTTTTTTGAAACTGATGTAATTGTACCATTATGCTTAATCTAATTGAATTATAGATTATTATATAATCTGTAAGAGCACCAAAAAAAATGATTGATAATAAAAAATGTCAACCCAACTCCAGCAATCTGACAGAAGTTCTAATCAGTACAGGCCTGTCCAAAGAACCTTGCAAAGAACATCATTAATTCTGAATAAAGCACTCTGCAACACTTTGCAATTATAGTCTCTTTTTGTTTGTTTGTTTGCTTTTGTTTTTAAATCATTTTACTGGGGGCTCATCCAACTCTTATCATGCTCAATACATACATCAGTTGTATGTAATCCACATTTGCACATTTGTTGCCATCATCATTCTTGAAACATTCTCCTTTCATTTAGGACCCCAGTATGAGCTTCCCATATTTCCCCCTCTTCCCCACTCCCCTCAACCATGAACCCTTAATACACTACAATTATCATCACTCTGTCATATTGTACATTGTCTGACGTGTTCCTTCTCCCACTTCCCTGTTGTCTGTACCCCAATGAGGAGGTTATATTAGATCCCTGCAATTGGTTCCCCCTTTCTACTCCACCTTCTCTCCACCCTCCTGGTATCACCACTCCTCCCTCTGTTCCTGAAGGAATCATCTGTCCTGAATTCCCCATGTTTCTGCCTCCTATCTGTACCAGTCAAGATGGATTTGTAAGGCAGAATTGGGATCATGATAGTGGATGGGAGGAAACATTCAAGAACCAGAGGAAAGTTGCATATTTCATTGTTGCTACACTGTACCTTGACTGGCTTGCCTCCTCCCTGCAACCTCCTCTGTAAGAGGATGTCGTTTCACCTATTGACGGCCTTTGGGTCCCCAATCTGTACTTCCCATCACTTATAATGATATAATTTTTAATTCTTTGATATCTAATAGCTGATCCGTTCGACACCTGGTGGTCACAAAGACTTCTTCCATGTGTGGGCTTTGTTGCTTCTGAGCTAGATGGCTGCTTGTTTACTTTCAAGTCTTTAAGACCTCAGATGCTATATCTTTTGATAGTCGGGCACCATCAGCTTTCTTAATCACATTTGTGTATGCACACATTTGTCATCAGCGATCATAACAGGAAGGTGGGCACACAATGTCATGATTTTTAATTCTTTGAAGCCTGATAACTAATCCCTTCAACACCTTGTGGTCCCACAAGCTGGTGTGCTTCTTCCATATGGGCTTTGTTGCTTCTGAGCTTGATGGCCACTTGCTTACTTTCAAGCCTTTAAGACCCCAGAGGCTACATTTTTTAATATCCAGGAACTATCAGCTTTCTTCACCACTTTTGTTTATGCACACATTTGTCTTCAGTGATTATGTCGGGAAGGTGAGCGTCATGAAATGCCAATTTAATAGAATAAAATGTTCTTGCACTGAGGAAGTACTTGAGTGGAGGTCCAATGCTCATCTACTGTCCTACTATTAACCCTATAAGTATATGCTTGTTGATCTACTTCCCCCTCATCACATATAAATATATGCACCTATGTACATGCCCATATTTAAATCTCTATAAATACCCTTTAACACCCAGTTCTTTCCACTATTTCCTTTTACTTTCCTCTTGTCCCATTATCATGCTCAGCTTCAATTTGGGTTTCAGTATTTTCTCTCTGTTACATTAATCTTGATCAATCCCTATCAGACCTCTCTCACCCACCTTGTCACTGATTTTGAATTAATTGCTATTGCCTTACCCCTGGGTTGGCCAACACCACCTCCTTTTCCCCTCCTCCCCTTGTCCCATGTCCCTGTCGCTTTTACCTCTAGATCGTTTTTCCAGCCTATCTTACTAGATAGACCTGCAGAGGTAACAATATGTACCAAAAAAAAAGGTATCCTAAAATGAAGCAACCAAAGAAAATAAAACAATGATAACAACAACAACAACAAAAACCCCAATGTCCCCTATATATGCCAAAAATAAAAATAATAACAATATAAAAACCTGTAAATTGTTCAAGGTCTGTTCATTGACCTCCAGGAATGTCCCCTGGTTGAGTTGGATGGGGTGCCACACCTCGGCCCCAAAGTATATCCTTGGCAATCCATCTGGAACATCATGCTCTGTTACACAACTTTAGCGATTTGCCATGGTGTGGCTGTGTCAGACAGGATATAATCCTGACCCCGTTTCTCCATTGTTGACTTTGACAGGCCTTGGGACAGTGAGGGGAGCCGAATAGTGGGGATCTGTTCCTCCCTGTGCACCGGCTACTCTGAGTGGGAATATTGTTCTGAAGGCTTAGTGGGCCAGGATGCACTCCATTCTCTCTTCCTCCCCCTTAATTTGTTCTCTCACTCCCCAAGCTGCAGCCTCAGTGCTGACCTCAAAGGCAAATTTCTCTGGTAAAGAGGCAGTTGCCCCTATAGTTGGGTTTGGGCTTGTGTGCTGAGACCCTTCCACTGGTTCCCTGCTCCATGCGGTCATGCTGCATTCACATACTGAATCATGAGGTTTAAGTTTGGGCCCTCTTTTCCTGTGGAGATTTAAACAATACGCTCCCCTTGGGTGGTTAGTACCCCATTCCCTCTCTACACATTACTGTGTTAGTCCAGGTAGACTAGAGGAACAAATTCATAGACACGCATATGGATATAAGGAAAAAAATTATATATAAGAGAAATAGGACATTAAGAAAGCATCCCAACCCAGTCCACTACAAAGTCACAAGTCCGAAATTAGCTCATATGTCCAATACCAGTCTATAATGTTTCCTTCTGACTCACGAAGTCACAGGCCAATGGGTGCAGAGTCCCAGTGCTGGCAGGGGTCCCCTCATGGCTCCTCACTTCCTGGGCTCATAAAAAGCATCCAGCAGGGGTAGAAGCAACTCAGCGCTGACAGGGATCTCCATGTGGCTTCTCTGGCTTCAGAGGTCTGGTCCCATCAGGGTAAGGCTGTGGGGCTTCTCCACTGGCTCGTCCAGACCCTCAGACGCGGCTTTCTTGTCTTCTCCATAGTTTGTTGTCTCTGAGACTAACTCCCAACAACTGGGGAGATAGCTTCTCATATTCATGAGGGAAATATCGTGATATTTCCCAGAAGTCTAAGGAGAAAGCCATGCCTACACGGAGGCCTCATTGGCTACTCAGTGGTTATCTCCAGATTAATAGGCTAGATTCCACCCCTACATCTCAATCATGAAATTAACATAAGCACATGACTGCCACTTTCACCATCTGCCCCACCTCCCACCCCTGTCCTCCCACTACAGTTGGCTACCACATGTAGCTCTAGATTGAGTCTGGCCCCTACCTTACTACCTGGGCCTCTCCTCAGGCATTTCTATATACAACAACTTTTTTGGGATACCCCTTTTGCATTTTTAAAAAAAAAATAAGCTTACCTCAGCAGACTCATGTTGTACCTGTCCTTTTGCGCTTGGCTAACTTCACTTAGCATAATTTCTTCCAATTCTTCCAATGCAGTGATGTGTTTCATGCATTCATCACTGCTTTTCAGCAATGCATAGTACTCCATTGTATGAATGTACCACAGCTTTTTAATCCATTTGTCAGTTGATGGAAATTTGGACTGTTTCCAAGTCTTTGCAATTGTGCCATGATGAACATTGGAGCACAGATGTCTGGTCATGGTGTGTTGCTTGCCTCTTCTGGTTATATGTCCAGTAGGGGAATTGCAGGGTCATATGGTACTTCAATTTCCATCTGTTTTACATATTGCCAAATCAATTTCCATAGTGGCTGTACATACCTACAGGTCGACCAGCAGTGGATAAGAGTTTCTACCACCCCACAGCCTCTCCAACACTTAATTGCTTTCTGATTTTTTTAATTGGGCTATCCTTCAAGGTGTTAGGTAGTATCTCATTGTTTTGATTTGCATTACACTTATGGCTAATGATTGGAACATTTTCTCATGTTTAGTGGCCATTTGGATTTCTACCTCTGTGAAACTTCTGTTTGGGTCCTTTGCCCACCTCCTCAGTGGACAGTTAATTTTGCTTTTTTGGGAGCTATTAGGGAATTGTAGATCTTAGTAATAAGGCCTCTATCTGATTTGTCATTGCAAAAGATGTTTTCCCAGTCCATTGGCTCTCTTATAACTTTCTTGGTGAATTCTTTTGATGTGCACAGGTGTTTTATCTTCAGTATATCCCATTTGTCTATTTGTGTCACCTCTGTGTTTGTGTACTTCCCTATTTCTGATAGCCTATGTAATCCCTGTGCCAAAGTTCTCAGGTTGGTCCCAATATCCTCATTGATGGGCCTAATAGTTTGGGGTTTTACTTTGAGGTCTGTGATGCACCTTGAGTTTATTCTAGTGCATGGAGTTAGGTAAGGGTCTTGCTTAATTTTTCTACAGGTAGATATCCATTTTTTCCAGCACCATTTATTGAAAAGGGCTTCTGCTTCCCATTTGATATTTTTTGGACCCTTACCATATATTGTATATATGCTGATGTTTTTATTTCCGGGTTTTCAATTGTTTTCCATTGGTCTGAGTATCTATCATTATGCCAATACCATGCTCTTTTGACAATGTGGTTGTATAGTATGTGCTAAAATCAGGTAAAGCAAGCCCTCCCATGGTGTCCTTCTTGAGGAGATCTCAGCTAATTCTGGGCTTCTTCCCTCTCCAATGCATTAAACTTATATAGTGCCTTCGGTAGAACTGACATATTTGCTATATTGAGTCTTCTGATCCACGAGCATGGGATATTCTTCCATTTGTTGAAATCACTCTTGGTTTCTTGTAATAGTGTTTTGTAGTTTTCATTATATAGATCTTTTGCCCTTTTAGTCAGGTATATCTCAAGATAATTCAATTTGTGTGTGGCTATTATGAAGGGTACCTCTTTTTTATCTCCTCTTCTATGGTCCTACTGATGTGTACAACAGTCCGATAGACTTGTGATTGTTGATCTTGTATCCTGCCACTGTGCTATACTCCTATTGTCTCCAATATTTCCCTGTGGAGGTTTTAGGGTTTTCCATATATAAAATCATATCATCTGCAAATAGTGATAATTTCACCTCTTCCTTCCCCAGGCGAATAACTTCGATGTCTTTTCTTTGCCTTGAACTGTTAGCTAAAACTTCTTGAATAAGAGTGGGGACAAGGACATCCTTGACGGGTCCCCTTTATCAGTGGGATTGTGTTCTCCTTTCTCCATTGACTATCACTGTTGGTTTTTCATATATCGCTTGTATTTTCTTGAGGAATTTTCCTTCTATTCCTATCTTCTTGAATGTCTTAAAGAGGAATTGGTATTGGATGTTGTCAAATGCTGTTTCCATATCTATTGACGTTATCATGTGGCTCTTTCATGCCAATGTGGTGAATGACACTAATGGACTTTTGTATGTTGAACCATCCCAGCATCCCTGGTGTGAAGTCTACTTGGTCATGGTGAATTATTTGCTTTATATACTTTTGTATTCTATTGGCCATGTTTTTATTAAGGATTTTTGCATCAATGTTCATTAGGGATATTGGTCTGCAGTTCTCAATTCTTGTGGAATCTTTGCCCAAGATCAGTATCAATGTTATACTAGCTTCATAGAAGGAGTTCGAGAGTTTGCCATCTTTTTCTGTTTTGAAAGAGTTTGTGTAGAATTGGTGTCAGTTCTTCTCTGAATGTTTGGTAAAATTCAACTGTAAAGCCTTCTCATCGAGGTGATTTTGGGGGTAGTAATTCCTTGATAATCTTGTCTATTTCTTCTATTGTTATGGGTCTGTTGAGATTCTTGACATCCATTGTGGATAGTCTAGGGAGGGACTGTTTTTCAAATAATTTGTTCATGTCTTCAAGTTTTTTAATTTATTGGAGTACAGTCTTTTGTAGTACTGTGCAATTATCCTTTTAATTTCATTAGGGTCAGTTGTTATGTCCCCTTTCTTTTTCCCTCTGGTGGGAATAGGAGGCCCAGCCTTGCTCCTGGAGAGCTGCTGCTGGATTTGAACTGCCAACCCAGTGGACCGCAGTCCTGCACACAACCACTATGTCACCGGGGCTCAGTGATGTCCCCTTTTTCATCCCTCATTCTTATGACTGAAATTATTTCCCCTCTTTTCTTTGGTTAAGCATACTAGCGTCCTGTCAATTTTGTTAATCCTTTCAAAGAACCAACTTTTAGCAGCATTTTTCTATTGTTTTATTTCCCCTCTCCTGAATCTCAACCCTGATTTTTATTATTTCTTTTCTTTTGTTATTAGTGGGGTTGTCCTGCTGACTCCGTTCTAGTCGTTAATAGTTCTGTGATAACATATCAGTTATAAAACGCTCTTTCTTTTTCAGATGTACATGTATTGCTATGATACTTCCTCTGAAGACTGTCTTTGCTGTGTCCCATAAGTTTTGGTATGTCGTGCTTTCATTCTCATTGGTTTCTAGAAATTTTTTAAAATTTCATATCTGATCTGGGCCAGTACGCTCTCCTTTTGCAGTAGAGAATCATTCTCCAATTATTTTCCCTAGTTCTCATCTTCCTTTTGTTGATTTACAACCATATGGCACAGTCATGAGAGAGTTCTGTATGATATCAATGTGCTTAGATTTATGTCTCAGCATGTGGTCTCTCTTCGACTATGTTCCCTGTGGGGATGAGAAGAATGTGAATTGTTTTTTATTTGGGAGAAAAACTTTGTAGATATCTACCAAATCAAATTGTCTAATTGTAGTGTTTAGATCTCTAACCTCCTTGTTGAGTTTCTTTCCCTGTGATCTGTCTTTCTCGGAGAGTGGTGTACTGAAGTCACCCACTGTAATTGTTGAGGCTGTGATTTCTTTTATGATCTTTTGGAGTGTTTGGTTTATGTATTCAGCAGGTCTCTCATTAAGGTCTCTCATTGTTTAAAATGGTAATTGGTTCATTGTCTACCTTTCCCTTGATCATTGTATAGTATCCCTCCTTATCTTTTTTTTTTTATGTTTTTGCACTTTGAGGTCAATTTTATCTGAGATTAGGATTGCTACCCCTGCTGTTTTTGAATTGTTTTTTGCTTGGTATGCCTTTCTCCATCCTTTGATTCTCAACCCATTTTTGTCTGTAGTTTTGATATGTAGGGAGCAGATTGATGAGTTGTGTTTTCTAAGCCAGTTTGGTAGCCATAGTCTTTTGATTCCCAAGTTCAATCCATTGATTTTAGGGTTATTATCTCCAACTGTGGAATATTTGATGTCATCTTCTACTTTGTATGTTTAGTGTTTCCCTACCTCCCTTTCTTTTCAGTGTCTTCAGTGTGTGAGAGAGAGGGTTGATCATTCTTGTTTTCTTTCCACTATTAATCCATTCCTATTTTCAGGACTATTTTCTCTTTGCTGCCCTCTGGGTGAGGTTGTACTATCTGATGTTTTCTTATTTATGCTTGATGAGTGCTGTTCTTCTGCTCATACTAGATCACCAAAGATCTTTTGTAGGACTGGGTTTCTTCTAACATATTCTTTGAGTTTTTCCTTGTCTGGAAAAAACTCTTGCTTCTCCATCTAGCTTGATAATTTGGCTGGGTAGAGTATTCTTGGGTTTGTTATTTTCCTTCAATTTTCGGAAAAATTACTCCACTCTCTCTTCTTCATGGTGTCCGCTGATAGGTCTGAGCATATTCTTATCTGAGAACCTTTATATGTAATTGCTTTTCCCCTCTAGCTGCTCTCATCATTTCTCCTTTTCCTCAAAGTTGGATAGCTTAACTATTATGTGTCTTGGTGACTTCTTCTTGGGATTCAGTCTAGCTGGTGTTCTTTTAGCCTCCAGAATGGTTGCCTGGTTTTCATTCATTAAGCTCGGGAAGTTTTCCTTCAGGAATTCGCTATTGTTGCAGATGACTTCTTTGTTGTGTCTTCATCTGGTAGGCCAATAATTCTGATGCTATTTCTTCATATAGCATCAGAGATCTTACATTTTATTGTTTCTCTGATAATCCTATTAGATTTTTTTTCCACATAAGTTAAATTCCACATGGTCATCCTCTAGGTCACTGATGCAGTTTTCAGCTTCCTCCAGTGGATTCATGAAGTCCATGAGTCCGCTGTTGTTTTGTTATCTCATCCCTAAGCTCTTGTATTTCCCTTTGGCGTATGGATTTTATCTCATCTATTAATTCATCCTTTTTCTGTATTGTTTCCCTCATGACTCCAAGCATCATTCTGAAAACTTCCCTCTGCAACATATCAATGTCTTCTTCTATGCATGGCATTAAGTTCAGGGTATCTTCTGCCATGACCTTTTGTTTCTCCTTTTTTATTATTGAGATTGTTGGGGCTGATTGCATTTTGTGTTGGGTTGTTTTCGAGGAACCAGGTGCCATTTTCTAGGGTCTCAAAGAGCACTGTTTTTCTGGGACACTTTAAGAAATGTGTCTTCGAATTTCCTGTGGCTAATTTCATTATGGAATTAGCCTCTTTATCCTCTTTTGACTTCACTCTTTCCCTAGTGAACCTGTGTTCCAACCTGTGGAGGGCAAGTTGGGTGATCTTCTGAGGGTCCACTGGTTGGATTTTTGTGGATCCACAAGGACAGTGCTGCACTGCACGATCTCACCGGGAGCTGGGATGGTGTAGCCCACAGCAGCCTAAGGCACTGCAGGAGGTGCGTGGGGGTGCCCATTGCAAGGGGAGTGGCACGGAATGCTGGTGGGCTACCCACTCCATATTGGGCGGAACCACCTGATCAGGCAGATTGCAGCAGAGATTGGGCAATGAATGGTTCTTACAGCAGCTTAGAATTCAGGTCAATGCTGTTGGAACTGCCCTGGACCACGCAAAGCACAAGGCTGGCAGCAGGATTCCTCAGATGGATCCCCAGTGGATACGTAGGAGCTCTCCCCAAACACACAGGCTGGAATTTCCCTGCAAGAAACTAGGTGGAAAATACCCAGGTGGAAGATGGGTGAACGTCTCCACCCTCGGGCTACTCTGCACAGGGTGGGGTTCTACCAGCTGGGTGTAGCAGGAGTAATTGCCCTGGGCTAAGCGGAGGTGTCTGGCCTCTGGAAACGACTAGGAATTAACACGAAGAAATCAGGCTTTCGAAACAGTGGGGGGACAGAGATTAGCGAATGAACCCAAAGCAGCCACACAATCAAGCCCCGGTTCCTGAGTGTGGGTCGCCAGGGTTCAATCTTTGTCCTGCAATGGTGGTTAGCCGCAGCTCTGACTAGACAACGCTCCTGTGTCAGCTGAAATCATTCCGGCAGCGGCTCTGGTAGAGACAGTGGCAGGTCAAATCCTAGCCGGGCTTCACTGGGGCAAGCCAAAAGACCCCAGCCCCACAGAACCCCATGAATCTGTGCCTACTTATCTTTATGATGATCCTCCAGTGATCTGGCAGTGCTGAATTTCTCCTTCAGACACTTTCTCCAGGCCAATCTCCTGCTGACTCCCTCTGGTGAGTGTTCCCCAGTCACCATCTTCCTGGAAGTCCCCATTTTCGCTCTTTTTATATATACAATTCAGCAACATTAATGTGCTGTTAATGATCACCATTTCCCATTTCCATTTTTATCTCACTCTTAATAGAAACTGTATTCCTTTAGTAGTAACCCCTTCCTATCTCTCCTTTACACCCACGCTTTGTAACCTCTAATACACTTTGATCTCTATGCAATGGCCTATTCTGGATTTCAGATAAGTAAAAATATAGAATATTTTTCCTTTTGTGAAGGAATTTGTTACACTTATAGCATAATGTTTTCAAGGTTCATCCATGTTGTAATATGTATCAGAACATTTCTCTTTAGTTACATCCCATGGTATCTGTTTGTGGGTGTGACCTCCTTCCAATATAAGCAGTGTGGAACATTTTGCTTGCTTTTTGCCGAGTTTGGACCTTTACTCAAGTACTCTATCAACACAAAAACATTTTATTCTAATAACCTGGCATTCTGCAATGCTCACCTTCCTGACAAGATTGCTGAAGACAAAATGGGTGCAAAAGCAAATGTAATGGAGAATGTTGACGCCTGGCTATCAAAAAATATAGCATCTGGGTCTTAAAGGCTTGAAGACAAACATGCAACCATCTAGCCAAGAAGCAACAAGATTCATATGGAAGATGCACACCAGCCAGTATTATCCTGAAGTGTCAATGGGATCAGGTATTAGGTATCAAAGATGCAGGGGTCATCTTGGAGTAGAGACCCAAAGTCCATCTGTAGACAACCAGACATCCCTTTATGGGTCACCAGAAAGAGCCACTCAGGGTGCAGTATAGCACCAATGAAACAAAACTGTTCTCATTCTTTAATGCTCCCTTCCTGTTTATGATCATGACCCCAAGTCTACCTTACAAACCTGGCTAGACCAGAACATGTACACTGGTACAGATAAGATCTTCAAAACAGGGAATTCAGAAGACCTGAACCCTTCAAGTCCAATAGTGAGCGTTGTGATACCAGAAGGGTAAGGGTGAGGTGGAGAAAGAGGGAACTGATCACAATAATCTATATAATCCTTTCCCAGGGCGGTGAACAGATAAGTAGGTAGAGACAGTGGTTGATGTAAGACATGAAAAAAAAATTTATCATGAGTTTGAGAGGGAAGGTGGGGGAGAGGGGAAATGAGCTGACATCAAGCACTTAAGTAGAAAGTAAATGTTTTAAAAATGATGGCAGCAAATGTACAAATGTTCCTGACACAGTGGTTGTATGTATGGACTGTGATATGTAAGAACCCTCAATAAAATGAATTTAAAAATGAAAAGATTGTTCTTAGCATGTTCATAGTAACAAAAAAGGCATAAACAGCTTAAAACTTCATCATTTGATAGGTGGTTAGCAAAAATGATATATAAATAGTATGTGTGGGAACTCTTATTCAGACATAAAAAAGGGCTGGAATACTTATTCATGCTTTGTGGGTAAACCTTGAAAATATTATGCTAAGTGAAGGAAATCAGAAACAAAAGGTTACATATTATATAGCATCCATCAGTGTTTGCTTATAATGGGGAGTATGGGGAATTAGGGTGCGATGGTTGATGAATGCAGTTTCCTTCTAGGTCAGTGAAGATGCTCTCAAATTGATTATGGTCACAGTTACACAAAATATACTGAACAACAAACTGTGAACTGTTCACTTTTATTTTTTTCAAGTTTTATTGGTGCATTATTTATATACCATAAAACTGAAGCGTTCAATCATTCAAACATATCATGGAGAATTGTACAATCACTTCTTAGACCCTTCCCCCACTCCCCAGCATGGTTAAATCACCACTGAATTGTGCAGTCATGATCAGTTCTAATGCTCCCTCCCAAATCCTGCCTTCATTATTTGCTCCCCAAATCTCCTTTCCCTATCACCCACACTTTACCCCATGCATTCCCTGTAACAATGTTATTATCAGATTATTATCTGATATAATCAGATAATATTACTACACACTCCTTTTTATCACTTATTATCAGTTATTATCACTACACATTTACTCCTGTGCTTCACGAATGGGGAACAATGAAAAACTAATTGTACTAAGGTTGTAAGGATAAAAGTATAAATACAAAAACAGAAATAATAATGTGAGAAGACCCTCATTAACATTAAAAATGTCAGTGAAGCAATTTCTATCATGGAAATGCTGAGATACTTGCACCCAGAAACAAAGCAGTTCATGTCCAAAGCGAAGTCAGCTGGCAAGTTTGAAGCCACGTAATCAAGATTACAATGGTCTCTGCCTGACAGTTGTCTGTTTGGGGGTCTTGCCTCTGGCTAGAGTGGTCTGAATAGATACTCTGCAGATGGAATTGGGGATCCCACTGTTCTTCATAGCCTTCTACAAATTGGGTGTTTAGTTTTAGCTCTCATACTTTTCACCATCTGCAAATTTATAGTTGTATGTCAGAAAAAAAGTTTTTTTTAAGGTTAATAGTATTTAGGCTCCTTCAGCTTCTTCTGACATTGGACTCTAGTGGGGAAATCATTTTACTTGCTGCTGGGGGATTCGTTATTGTAATATTTTTGTCTAGTGAAGGTTTCTGGGTTTATAGCATTACTTTTGGACTTCAAGGTAGTATTTCGTCACCTTTTTCTATAAATGCTAAACCGTACGTTGTTTGCCTTTTGTTTATATGGAGATGGCATCAATTCCATTTCCCAATTCCTATGGGGCTGCTTTGCAAACAGATTTTAACACATACAACCCCCACACCCCTTTATTTGCTTATCACATGAGCACACGGAGTGGCTTTAAGGGACCTGAAAATGGGGCTATAAGGGGATTATCTGCAGCCTTTTTCACTGCCTTAATATGGGCTGCGCTTCCTGATCACTAAGTGTTTTATAGCTAGCTGTGCTTTGGAATGATTAGGTCATCTCAGGATGTTCTATTTTTTCCTGGCTTCTTCAACAATGCATCTTGGTTGGGCTATTGCTCAGCAAATATTGCTATGGTAACTTATTCTGACATGTAAAATGGCTACTACTTAAAGGTCGAGGAAAAAGAGGTTAGAGTAGAAATCCCAAAGATTCCAACCATTCAGCCACAAAGCATTAACCCCAAAGGCTCTTGAAACAATTATGGGACACAAGCAAATGTAGGTATATTGCTGCTTCATTCTATTCCAGTAAGAGCTTAAGCCAACATTTATCAGTATGCAATTCTTTGACGTAGGGACTATTGGGGAATTTGTCACATTAGTTTGCAAACAGCCTACAATATGGATGCCAGATATCTAATCTGGGGTCAAAATATAGATGTTTTAGGTTCTTCGACGTCTGTAAAATATTTAAATTTGAGTATCAGTAGCTGTGAAATCTCATCTAAAGTTGAATGCACACATGTAGCAGGAAAGAACTTGGATACAAGTCAAAACTTCAAGGATACACATTTGGGGTCAATATGGCCATCTGCACACAGGTGCATATCGACTATCAAGGACACGTCTTTAATAAAGACGTCTACTCTGGAATTCGTTTTGGTCTCTGTTCTCTGCTTTGTAGATTACTTTCACTGCACTTGGCCTTCACAAAAAGAATGTTACAAATGAGGAAATGGGTATTACTTTTCTATTAGTGTAGTACCAAATTACCACAAATACAATGGCTTAGAACTATTGGATTTATTAGTCTTGAGATTTTTACATCTAAAATGGGCCATATGGGGATAATACAGAGGTGTGAGCAGAGCTGGTTCTGCTGGAGGTTCCGGGCTTCTCCCAGCACTTGTGGAGACTACGTGAATTCCTTGGCTTAGGGCCTATTTAAAGCCCATGGTTTAACATCCTCAGATGTCTCTCTGGCCAGTGCTTCACCCTCCTGCCTTCTTACAAGGACTCTTCAGATTAGTGCTGTGGGATGGGTACTGGCAGTTCAAACCTACTGGCAGCTCCAAGAGAGAAAGATCAAACATTTGTTCCCAGACTTCCTGCCACATGACCTTAGATAGGATCGCTATAAATTGGAAGATGGCAGTACTTCATCTGCATTACCCAGGAAATCAGTCCCTCTGAAATTCCTTAACTGCATCTAAGAAATCCCTTTACCATGAAAGCTATCTTCAAGGTCTAGGGATTAAGGCATGGATGTGTGGGGTGGGTGGGTGTGGTAGGCATTATTTTGCCTACTCGACTCCCAGAGCTCCCAGGCATACTCCCAAGCACAACCCACTCTTTGTACAATGTGCTCCTATGGAAGTGGGAACCAACCACCCTGTGTGCTCTGCTGCTCAGGGAGAACTCTCCTACAGCTTAAAGTCAAAGACGCCCCCAGGAACTCTAAGGAACCACACAGAGAAGAGGAAAGGGTCTGGAGCCTTCAATATTACAGTGCTCAGTATATTCAATTTGAGGAAATTAAAAAACACAATGCTCAGTATATTCAATTTGAGGAAATTAAAAAACACAACTTTTAGGTAAATTTTAAACTCTTAAGAGTGCTATGAATATTCATATCTCCAACTTCAGTTCCAGCTGTTGCTAGTGTTTTTACTTTCTCTGTGTCAGTCAAAATACTTCAGTCACTTTGTAACAATTTTGGTCCCATTCACTCGTTCCCATCTTAGTTAGCGACCAACACCCACCACCAAGGATTACCTGCAAGATTTTTAAAAAATGCACTAAATAGTTTGATATGGATCCTTGAAGAAAGACTGCCTGTTTTAGGGTGCTATGCTGAAAAGAGCCCAAAGTAAGTAATGCAATCCCAAACTAAGCAGAACACCCTTTGCTCAAGGTTCATGTAAGAGCCCATTCATTTCTCCTCCCAAGTTTTTTTGAGGATACACATTTTTAATACATATTAAAAAGTCTCAATTACTGTAATTTTCATCTTTTGTGCAATTCCAAACTGCCATTTTGGGGTAACAATGCCTCACCACACATAGCCTAAAAATAAGAGATATTCTTTTATATAACCACATTATAATCAAAGGAAAGTAAATGAACAATTCCCTGGGTTCTCAGTGGTGGATTTTTAAAATCAAAGTACCAGGCCTATCTTCCTGGTTTGTCTTAGTCTCTAAATTCAGCATTATAGTCACACACAAGACTTCGCCATGGACAGACAGGTTCTGGATGCACTTGTGCATTAACTGGGAAACAGGGACTCCAGAACACTCGATCAGTGAGCCACTACTGCTCCCTGGAGGCAAGTGCTTTACCTTTGGGCTAAGAGAGCTTCATACACTTGACACTACCCACTCTCTAGCCAACATCTCAGAATCCTACAATAGCTCAGCTATTACCCAAGAACCTAAAAGTCCCTTTCCCTGTCTCACCCTAGACCCTCAAGCTGAATCCTGCGTCAGTTGCATGTAAGGTTTCTGAAATGTCATGCTAGGACCATAGGACCAGTGTTTTTCCGTTTTGTTTATACTTTTCTATTTAAAAAAAAAAACCCTGGGGCTGAGCCCCGGTGGCGTAGTGGTTGTGTGCGGGACTGCGGCCCATTGGGACGGAGGTTCAATTCCAGCAGTGGGGCTGGACCTCCTACTCCCACTACCGGAGAGCAGTGATGCCCAAAAAAAAGGAAAAAAACCCTGGAAATCTGATTCACCTATGCTGTGTGAAAAAGTATGTTTCTTCCTTCAGACCCTGATGGAGACAGTTAAACACTTGGGATTTATTGAAGGGCGAAAAGATAAATGGCTCAGTGCACCTCACCCTTCTAGTTCTCAGGTCTCTTGCTCTCTGATGATCAGCCCAGGGTGCAGCTGCCTTAGCCAGTTGCCTGCCTCAGCTGCCAAGGCTCACTTTCTATAAGGTAGCTCTAAGAAGCCACATGGGCCTACCCAATGCAGCCCCAGGTAACAGAGCAGCCATGTGGAAATCCCTACCAGTGCTTCGATGCTTAAACACTCACCGATTCGGCTTTCCTCCTGTGAAATTGAGGTCTTTGTACATCAGTTTCAGGCAGATGGGCTAATGTTGGACTTACGGGTTTAGACAACACTGGGTTGGGATGCTTTCTTAATATATACATCCTTTATCAAAAACTCCCTTATATACATGTGATTTTCTGTGGATTTGCTTCTTTAATGTGCCCAGACTAACACACCTGACTTTCTCATGTTCTCAGCAGTATGGGAGTCCAATAGAGCCAGGGGAGTGAGGGAACTGGACATGCTCAGAAGGGAAAAGGCAGCCTGGAACAAACAACCAAGAATCTAGGAACCAAAGTCCAGGCAAACCAGGCCTGCACTTAAAAAGGACATTCAAAAACATAGGAATGATAAGATTATTTACCAACAACGGGGACATATGACACAAAGTAGTAACACAAAGATGACTTTAGATCTTCCTAAAAAATAAAGGTACACAGAAAAAGCATCATACATAAAGTGACCAGACGTCCTGATTTTAAACAATTTTTCCTGCATTCCGCTGGTGTTTTAAAAAAGTCCTGGGGCTGAGCCCCAGTGGCGTAGTGGTTGTGCGCGGGACTGCGGCCCATTGGGACGGAGGTTCAATTCCAGCAGTGGGGCTGGGCCTCCTACTCTCACCACCGGAGAGCAGTGATGCCCCCCTCCCCCCCCCAAAAAAAAGGAAAAAAAAAAAAGTCCTGATTTTTGGAAAGAATCCACAACAAGCTAGGGAAGGCAGGAGAACAGTTAGAGAACATAGCCTACCCCCACCCCACCCCTGGTCAATGGTGTCCCATTTTACCAATGTTAAAATCTGGTCGCTTTAATCATATATCAAAATACCAAGTGTTTAGACCTTTCAGTGATTAGCTAGTTTTCCCTTTTCTTTTGTGAGTTTTCTCAAACAAGATTTCTGAATCCAAGTTACTAGGGAGAAAAAATTACCAAGGATTAAGATCCTAAGAAGCCAAAGCAGGCACCCAACAGTTAGGCCCTGATTAGCTGGCAGAGTCTTTCCCTATTCTAACAGACTTAACAGACATTCTCCCTTTAGCTGATGGTTTCATCAATGTTAACTGATGTGGTTGTATTTCATGGGACTATGTTGGAATTTAGCAGCACACTGCACAATGCCAGCAATTCTGGTTGGGTTGCTATATGGAACTATTTAAATGTTAATGAAGTACATAAAAACAGGAGACTCTAAAGGTCCTGGAGTAAAAATATGGTGAAACCACTGGCTTCTGCTACTTTTTGACAGATTCAACTTAACCACACAGCCAATTTATTTTTGTTTCCTGGATCTGGAAGAGCTGTTTTCTCATGAATCTAACAGCATTAATACATGCTGCACCGTAGCTGACAATCAGGCAATCAATAGCTGGCCATGTTCTAAGTACTCTGTAGAATCAAAATGGTAAATCGAACCCACTGTGAACGCATCTAATGTGAACAAGTATCACCATTCTTGT
>PVJH01012362.1:0-64774 GCA_004026705.1 Nesogale talazaci
GGGGGCGGGGGCGGAGAGTGAGGGAGAACGTCGTTCCAAGGCCCGGGCACTGCATTTGCTTTCTGTGCGTGAGCGGCTGAATGAACAAGAGACAGAGAGCAGAGGCAACGGGGACCGTGCCCCCGACTGCCCTTCCACAGCCTTCTGCCTCGAGCACCGTGGTGTTTAACATCAACTTGAAGGAAGGGCTTCCTTTCAAGGGACAACATTCTGGGTTTTTTTTTTTTTTTTTTGCTTTGGTTTTGTTTTCTGCTGATGCATTGAAACGAAATGATGGGAGAAAAGAAAGAAAAAACCCACCCTTCAAGAAAGTTGGTTTGAAAGTGGCACCATGTTGCTGTTACTGCCTGTGCAGAACTGCACTGCACTTGGTCTCTGTGGACTTATACAATCTTCAGAAATCAAGAGACAAAGCAGACCAAGTAAGAGCCAGGGTGGACTCACCAGCCCTCAGCGAGGCAGGCAGGAGACCCTGGGGATCTGCACTCTTTTCTGAGACCCCAGACTCCACCAGGCTGTACTGACCTGGACTTTGCCAGGCATACTGGCTTCAGAGTCCAGAAAAGACATCAGGAAGTCCCAACCCAACCGGAAAGATCAGCTTGGAGGTGACTGGCCAGGGCGTGCTCTGGAGTCTCCCTGAGGCACGGACAGGATGCCTGCATTGCAGACAGCACAATCCTGCCGAGAGAGGGAGGGTCTGGAGGAAGGCTCTGGAAGGTGGTGGAAAGAAGTCAGGCGTTTAGAGGCACGCAGCTCTGTGGGTACAGAAGCAGGGGTGCCAAGATGCAGCTGGGAGGGTTTGAACAGACACAACCCACCCAAGTGGGTGACGGGGTGAAATGACATGTAAAGAAGCAGGGAGGGTGGGATTGGGGGGATAAGGATCCACGCCCAGCATTGTGTCTGCCAAACCAGGCTGCTCATGGAGCCAGGGGCCAGTCACCCGCCCACCCCACCCTCCAGCACTGTTCAAACTCTGTCTGCCTTTGAATGCACCAGCCAGAGGGACCGTTTACTGGGACTGGGGAAGGAACACGGCTCACTGAGGGTACTCAAAGAGCCCCGGAGGTACTGTGGGTTAGCTGGTAGGCTGCTAATTGCAAGGTCAGGGAATCAAACCCACCAGCTATTCATTAGCAGAAAGATGGGGCTGCCTGCTCTCACACAGAGTCACAGCTCGGGAAACCCTACCTAGCTTCACAGAGGCAGAAACACCTGGCTGGCAGTACGTTTACCAACCTGCTCTGTACAGGGGAGCCGGGTGATTGAGACCCTGGCCGTCGAGTGAGAGGGGACTTTGCAATCACTGTGGAAGAGATGATAAGACCTGGTGTGGGCTGCACCAAGGCTAAGACAGCCTTGAGCCCATAACTCGGTCTTGCTTAGTGAGGTTGAGAACAGAAAGCTCTGGCAGAAATCGGTGAACCGGTTACTACTGTGGAGTCAGTGCAAACTCATGGCAACCCCACCGAGGTCAGAGGAGAATTGGGCTCCATGGCACTTTCAGTGGCTGAGTTTTTCTGAAGTAGATCGCCAGGCCTTTCTTCCAAGGCACCTCTGAGTTAAGGTATAGCTGAGCATGTTAACCATTAGTACCACCCATGGCACCTGTCTAACTAACTGGATGATAGTCATACCCTTAAGCCAGCCCAAAATAGCTGGTGTGTGCTTTTGGAATTAATTGTAATCCAGTGGCCCTGTGATTACTCAAAGTTGTGAACGTGTGTACACTGGTACAGATAGGAACTGGAAACAGAGGGAATCCAGGACAGATGACCCCTTCAGGACCAGTGGTGAGAGTGAAAGAAAGGTGGGGTATAAAGGGGGAATTGATTACAAGGATGGACAACAGAAAAGTGGGTGAAAGGAGACGTCTGACAGTATAAGATAGGACAAAATAATAATAATAGTAATTTATAAACTATCAATGGTTCGTGAGGGAGTGGGGAGAGAGGGGAGAAATGAGGAACTGAAACCAAGGGCTCAAGTAGAAAGCAAATGTTTGGAAAATGATGATGGCAGCACATGTACAAATGTGACTGACACATGGATGGATGAATAGATGGATTGTGATAGAGTTGTGTGAGCCCCCCAATAAAAAAGAAGAAGAAAAGTTGTGATCATGTTTACTGCTCTCTGTCCTTTAAATGTAGCCCATTGTACTCTGAACTGAAGGTCTGCGGTATTTGCTCCCTACCCAGGAATCTGTCAGCTCCTTGGGAGCAAGATCATGTGCTCACAGTTCCCACAGCTTCCCTAGACGAGGGGGCTGTGCCATCTGTAGGCTGACAAGCCCCCTTGGGATTTCTGGTGTGCACTCCAGTTTGTGAGCCCTGCCATGGTCTGTCAGGAGGTGAAGGGGGGGCGGGGCTTGCAGAGAAGGATCATGTCTGGGAGATGGGACCTGGGAAGGAGCTTCTCCTCTATGGCCGAGTGACCTTGGACAAGTTCTTGAGCACAGACACGAGAACTCGGTTCTTGTTAGCCCCGGGGCAGACCTTACGTCTAGTCTTCTCTTGAGTGTGGGGAACAGCACCCCAAGGAGAAGAAGGGGCTTGGGCACACTGAGTGGCTGTTAGTTGACTGTCGGGTCATCCAATAGCTCTCCTGTGTCTCCATTCGGTACCATCGAGTCAGCTTCAACTCACAAACACCATGTGCAACAGAATGGAGCAATGCACCATCTCGCACCATCCTCACAATCGCCACCGTACCTGTTATGTTGGGCATTAAAATGGGGCTATTCGCAGTACTTGAAGGAGCCCTGCTGACATGTGGGTTGTCCATTGGGCTGCCAAGCACAGGCCAGCAGCTTGAAAGCACCGGGCAGGGTGGGGGTGGGGGAGTAGACGGTGCGTTCTACTCCCTCAAAGAGCAGCAGCTTCCGACACCCCTGAAAGCAGCCCTGCTTCATGCTGCAGGGCCACGGTGCGTCGGAATCAACTCAGTGGTCCTGGGTTTGATCTGGTTCTTGGTTTTGTTCTTTCAAATGAGCTGGTATCATATTGAATGGAACATTTAAAATGGTCTTTGTTTTTTTTTTTCTCCCCATACCACTTTATTCAGGTACAACAGGAGAACCCAGACTGTACATGTTTTCACACAAATTGATGTTAGCATGCACGCATGCACACACACACACACAAAGCCAATATATCAAGCATTCCCTTCACTCTTCAGTGTCATTGTACCTTTTTTTAAAAAAATCATTTTATTGGGGGCTCATAAAGCTCTTATCACAATACATACATTCATAGAAGAAAGCAGTAGAAGACAAAGGACATTTATAAAAGTCTAAATACAGGCATGTCCATATGCAAATATATTTGTAGATCTATGTACGTATATTCATATGTTAAGTATTAAGGTAGCAGACAGACATTAGGCCTCTACTCAAGTACTCCTTTGATGCAAGAATACTTTGTTCTAATAACCTGGCATTCCATGATGCTCACCTTCCCGACATGATCACTGAAGACAAAGCAGGTGTATAAACAAATGAGGCAAAGGAAGCTGATGGTGCCTGGCTATCAAAAGATAACATCTGGGACTTCAAGGTTTGAAGATAAACAAGTGGCCATCTAACTGAGAAGTAACAAAGCCCACACGGACGAAGTACACCAGTTTGTGTGATCATTTTACACTTTAATAATTCTTCTCTCCCTCTCCTCTTGCCCAGACACTACTGATCTGCTTCCTGTCACTAGGGTAATTCTGTTTCCTAGAATGTCCCACAAATGAAATCACATGTCTGACCACTTTCCTCCTGACTCCTTTCACTCCATACATCAACCTTGTTGAGAGTCATCTATTACATTGTGTGTCTTCACAGTCTGTTCCTTTTTGTTGCTGCGTAAGATTCCATTGGGTTGGCTGTGCCACCTTCTCCTTCTGATGCCTGAACATGTGAGATGTTTCTTTCTACTTTGGGATTATTACAAATAAATACAATGTGCGTTTTGAGAAAGACTGCTATTTTATGCACCACTAAGAAAGGAAAAATGTTTCCTGATGGCATGGTGGTGAATGTGCTCAGCTTTTGACTACAAAGTCAGCAATTTGAGCCTCACAGCTGTCCTGCAGAAGAAAGATGTAGCAGTGCTCTTCCATGACGATCACAGCCTTAGAAGCAAGGGGCCGTTGTGCTCCGTCCTAGAGGGTGGCTGTGAATCAAGATCCACCGGACAGCAGCAAGTGCCGGGCTTTGTTTGTTTGCCTGTTTTAAGAATGCTGCCAGTTAAGCTATGATCCATGGTTTTTAATTAATAAGAGACTTTGTATCTGTGGAAATAAATATTTCAAACCTAGATTTTTTTAAAGAAATTACATCATTTTTATGTAAACAATGACCTGAAAAGTATACTATAAATGCAAAATATGTGCATTTCAATGCTCTTCAAACATTTTTCCAGATAGAATCTAGTCTTTGGTTTTCTTTTGAGTCCAGGGGTGTTGATATCTGAGCTTATATCTATGAAGTTTTCCTCTGGGTCCCCATAAGTGTGGGTCATGCAGCATTATGTGGACCATGTGCAGGTGCTGGGCACCATGGCCAGCTGGGCTGTTCTGTAGTCAGCCTGCTTTGGGCAATGTCTGGGGAATGTCGCTAAATGTGTCTGTTCACCTCCTCCTCCACGCCTCCCCACTACCATCTAGTTCCTAGGGGTTGAAAGTGCTCCACTATTGTCTCTGGGATTTTATTCCCTGCCGGAGACACCCTCTCCTCTGCTCCTCATCTCAGACGCCCATGATCTTAACATACCCTGGCAGTGACAGACCCTTCTAACTGCAGCCCAGCTGACAGTGCTCCAAAGATGTCATCAGTTGTCATGCACATTCCAATTTCAGGGATGAGAAATGTTCTTTTCAAAAAGCGCATCTCAAAAGTGTGAATATAACTCATTGCATCGAGTCAATGTTCACAGCAACCCTCTAGGAGAGGGTACAACTGCCCCTGCGAGTTTCCAAGACTGTAGCTCTCTTTACAGGCATAGAAAAGCCCCGTCGTTCTCAGAGCACCTGGTGTTTTTTAGCAGTTTGTAATCTTTTGTGTCAGAGCCCAATGCATAATCGCTGTGCCACCAGAGCTCCAGAAGTGCTGTAGAGTCTACTGTACAAAGTACCGTGAAGGGTAGTCTTGGCTCCGTGGTGACATTCTTGCCTTCCATGCAGGAGGCCTGGGTTCCAGTCCCGCCTCAGGGGCAGCAGCCACCTGTCGGTCAGCACCGTGATGCTGAATTGGTGTCAGTGGAGCAGACCAAGGAGACGGCCTGGCCATTCATGTCTGAAAATCCGCCAGTGAGGACCAGTGAGGACCCTACGTGCCACAACAGTCTGAGCCTATTGTGCCTGAGGTCACCTGACTGACCCCTGGTCAGCAGTTAACGACAACAAAGTCCCCGGCGCCGTGTCCGGAACTCTGTAGCTATTCTATGAAATGTAGCTATTATTGTCAGCACAATGACGAGTGAGCATTCGTTTCCTTGCCCAGGGATGGGGATGATGGTTCCTGCCCCCCAGAAATCCTATGAACATAAGGAACATGGTTTCTGTTCTAGAGAGCACCTGATCAGTGCCCGGCCCTCAGTTCTAATCATATTCGATTTCATCCCATTCCGATGGCCTTGACCTTCCAGAAGACAGGCTAGGTATCTGACATTTGAAGGTTAACTGGCAAAGGCAGTCTGAGAGCAGTTCTGCTCCGATCTGCCTTCTCCTCACTCTCAATCCCATTTTACAGAAGGTGAGCTGAGGCCCAGGGAGGAGGGGCTGGGGGAACAGCTGGACTGATGGCTCTTCCAGGATGTGTTACTCCCTTTCATGCCTAACCCACGCTGTCATAGAAGGTCAGGCAGGGTCAGAGGAGTCTGGCAGGCCCGGTCTGTTTCTGGAAGGAGCAGCAGTAGTTTCTTAGGCCCAGGGGTTGGGTCAGAGCTCAAAGAGCAGCAGATCCTACCTAGAAGTGCTGACCTCCAGGGAAGAGTGGGCTGCAGCTCCTGTGCCAAGCAGAGAGATTCCTGGACAACCCGAGCCCTGAGAAGCGCTGAGAGGAGTAAAGCTGGAGGAGAGTGACTCCCAGGTTCCTACTACACAGACTAGGGGAGTTTCAGGTGTTTGGATAACTTCCATATACTAATTCATGTCCCCCAAAGAGGACCCCTAAATGATGATGTTTTAGGCTGCTACCCGCCAAGTCAGCAGTGGGGACTGGGCCCTGGCTCTGAGAACTGGCCCGTGGAAACAGACTGATTGTGTTTTAGCAAGACAGCACCGTCCTGGCCACTCACTGCCATGCAGACTCCGGTCTGTGGTCCAGCATGAATTCCTCTCAGTTCATCTGGAAGTCCAGCAGGACAGACTCGCAGCCACGTTCTCAGGACTGAGGAGGCACAGAGACATCCAGTGGAGGCAAAGGGAAGGAAAGAGACTCCCGCAAGCTCCCATGTGCGGTCCCCAGAATTCACCTGGGGCAGAGGGATGACAACACTGGCCAGTGAGGAGGCAGTGGAGGGCTGGAAGCAGGATAGGATCCTCCTCGAGGGCTCCCCGCCTCCTCTTCTTCCCTTGATACAATGATTCCTGAAATTGTTCTTCGGTGTCCTCAACTCCGTTCTGACTTCTGGCTGCCTGAGGGACTGGCCAGAATGATTGTACAATTCTACAGCTCCACCAGGCAATGTAAAAGTGTTCATATCTCCCCACATCCTTGCTAGTATTTATTATTTTCTATTTTATTGAATTTTGCCAAAACTATTGGTGTGAAGTTTGCATTTCTCTTATTGCTAATGATCAGAATGCTTCCTCATGCTCATTGGCCTTCTGGATGTCATCTTTAGTTAATTGTAGATTCACATCTTGTGTCTATTTTTGATTTTGTGTGTGTGTGTCTTTCTCTTGCTAAGATGTTGCAGTTTTCTATAGATTTAGGACATTTGTCCTTTATCTGGTTTGTTAAAAGTGAGTAATTTTTCCCAACCTGTGGGTTCTCTGTTGACTCTTGATTAAGTCTTTTGATGAGCATAAATACCATATTTTTAAGTGGGTCCCAGTTCTTTATTTTCTCTTCTACAGTGTGGATACTTTTCATTATGCTCAGTAGCATGTCTATGTCTTGTCAAAGGGTTCTTAAGTTTGTCCCTATTTTTTCAATGATGGTCATAATAATTGTGTGATTTGCAAGGTATCGATGGGATCAGGTATCAGATATCAAGGAACATAAATATCATAACCATGGTGAATGAGGGGGGAGTGCAGAGTGGGGACCCAAAGCCCATCTGTAGATAACTGGACATCCCCTTACAGAAGGGTCACAGGGAAATGATGAACCAGTTGGGGTGCAGTGTAGCAACAATGAAACATACAACTTTCCACTAGTTCTTTAACGTTCCCCCCCTCCCCCAACTATCATCATCCCAACTCTACCTTACAAATCTGGCTGAAGCAGAGGTTGTACACTGGTCCACAGGGAATCCAGGACAGATGAACCCCTCAGGACCAGTGGTGAAAGTGGTGATAACAGGAGAGTAGAGGGAAGATGGGGTAGAAAGGGGGACTGGATTACAAAGATCTACACAGAACCTCCTCCCTGGGGGATGGACAGCAGAAAAGTGGGGGAATGGAGATGTTGGACAGTGTAAGACATGACAAAATAATAAGGATTTATAAATTAACAAGAGTTCCTGAGGGTGGGGCTAGGGGAGGGATGGGCAAAAATGAGGCCTTGATAACAAGGGCTCAAATAGAAAGCAAATGTTTTAAGAATGATGATGGCAGCAAAAGTACAAATGTGCTTGCAAAAAAAGATTGGGTGCCTCAACTGATATTTATTTGGGTCGGCTTATACTCGAGTATATATGGTACTTATTCCATTTGTGTAAGTCTCTTTCTGTTTCTTGGAAGTATTCTTTCTTAGTTTTCTTTATATAAGTCTTTTGTTTTTCTGGTAAGATTAATTTTCAAATTAATTTTTATCTTTTGTGTAATTACTATATGTGACATTGTTTTTTGTTATATTGTTTTAGTATCGCCATCTTCAATATATAAAAATCCAAGTGAACTCTGTATCATAGCCTGTTATACAACCAAATTTTTCTGTCAGCTCAAGTAGTCATTTAGTTGAATTTTTGGGGTTTTCTATACAAGAGTTTTGTCATCTGCAAATAAAGAGATTGTTTTTCTTTTGTGCCTATGCATATATTTCATTTCTTTTTTTTTAATGACTTCTGGGTCTAGCTAAAACCTCCAGAACTACATTAAACAAAAATAGTGATAAAGGGCAACCTTATCTAGTTCCTGTTTGAAAAGAAAATGATTTTGATTTCTCTCTATTAAGAAAGATACTGGCTATTGTTTTCACATATATGAACTTTTATTATGATGATAAATGTCCTTTCTATATCTATTTTGTTGAGTGTTTTATCAGAAATGGATGCTGATTTTATCAAATGCCTTTTCTGTATTTATTGATAGAATCATATAAATATTCTCCTTTATCTTGTTCAAGTGACGAACTACATTGATATTCTGATATTAAACCATCCTTGCATATTTGGCATGAATCCCGCTTGATCATGATGTATTAATTTTTTTGATGCTAAGTTGAATTCTATCATTTAGTATTTTGTTGAATATTTTGGTATACTATTCATTAGAGACACTGGTCTATAATTTTCAATCCTAGTGATTTCTTTTTCTGGTTTGTTGAAAAATCAACCATTTACTCCTTATTTATAGAAACTGCTTTTTCTCATTCTTTTCCTTTGTTAGTTTTGCCAGTGCTTTATTAATTTTATTAATCTTTTCAAAGAACCAACTTCTTGTTTTAGTGATTTTTTTCTTTGCTTTTCTGTTTTATAATTCATTTATTTCTGCCCTAATCTTTTCTGTTTCTTTTCTTTTACTATCTGATTGCTTATTTTGATGCATTTTTCCCCATTGTGGTAGCTGACGTGTTAAGGTGTTTATTTTCATTCTTTCTGCTGTATTCACATGGGCAGATCTTGCTATAAACTGCCTTCTGACTCTTGCTTTTGCTGTATTCCAATGGTTTTGATATACATTGTATTTTTGTTCTCATTTGTTTCAGGCAATCTTTTTATTATGGTCCTTCTCAAATACTCAGTGGTTCTGGAGTAATATGTTGCACATTTCTAAATTTTTGTTTTGTAGAGCTGTTCTTTCTATGGATGATTTTATAGCATGATGATCTGAAAAGATGGTTTGTGTTCCATCGATGTTTTTAATTTTATTGATGCTTTCTTTAGGAACTAACATTATCTATTTTAAAATAGTTTCCAATGTCACTTGAGAAAAGAAAATGAAATAAATTTTTTTGAGAGCAATATTCCATATATCTCCTCTGTTCTAGTATTTACTGCCTGCTCTGTTACTTCTGCACTTCTTCAGTTGTTTATCTTCATAGTGCAATGTTGTCTATGATTGCTTATTTTAATTTATATAGTTTCATTTCACTTTGAGTATTGCTTAAGTATTACTTAGTTTTCCCATCTTCTTTTGATGTTTCTTGCATCTTTCCATATTCTCCCATAGAATATTTTAGTATTGCAGCTCAAGGCCTGAATTTTTCTTGGGTTCTTTTGGTTAAAGGTATGCATGTTCTTCCTTTTGGGTTTCCTAACTTTAAGTCTTTGCTCCTTTTATTATAATATTTGACTTTGTCTTCTTGAGCTGCCCTTTGAAATTTTCTGCTCAGCTCTGTGACTTCATCATTTTTTTCATAGAGTAGCTTTAGCTACTTCATGATAAAGAGCATGTTTCAAAATTTCTTCTGCCATCCACTTTCATATTTTCTTTCTTTTTAAGGACATTTGCTTCATATATGGTGTTCTTGATGTCATCCCAGAGCTCATCGGGTCTTCTGTCATTACTGTTAAATGCACCACATCTCTTCTTGAGGTGTGCTTGAAATCAGGTGGAAATAGACTCAAGGTCATACTTTGACTATCATGGAACTTGACATTTTCTTCACCTTCAACCTGACATTACATATGAGCAATGGATATAATCTGTTCCACAGTTGACTTTTGGCCTGGATTTAGCTGTTGATGTTGAGCTTTTCCATCATCTCTTCCCACAAATATAGTTAATTTGATTTCTATGTATCACATCTGGAGAAGTCCATGTGTAAGTGAACATTTTTTTTTGTTGAAATATATATTTGCCTGAACAAGTTGTTGGTCTTGTGAAATTCTATCATATAATCTCCAGCTTCATTTCTAAGAATAGGATCATATTTTCAAACTATTGTTCCTTCTTCTTTGTGTTGAACTTTTGCAATTAAATTGCCAATAATTATCAGGGCATCATGATTGCATATTTGATCAATTTCAAACTGAAGATACTAGTAGAATTTGTATTTTCTTCATCACTAGTTTTAGTGGATATTTCATAAATTTGAATAATAGTTGTATTGATTGGGTTTTTCTTTATGAGGATAGACTTTATCCTAAGTGTTGTACTGTAAGATAGATTCTTGAAGCAGCACCATGCTTCTTGAGTATGTCATTCCCATCAGAGTAAACTGTAAATTTTCTGATTCAAAATGGCCAAAACCCATCCACTTCAGTTCACTAATGCCTAAGATACCAGCCTTTATGGGTTCTATTTAATTGTGATGACTTCCAATTTTCCTAGATTGAGACTTCACACATTCCACCTTCCACCATGAATTGATGTGTGCTGCTGTTCATTCTCATTTTGAGTTGTGCTCCATCATTTGTGCAGATGAAAGTCTGGAAGGCTTTTCTCCCACCAGCTTTACTCTATTCACATCATTGTGATCTGCTCAGCTTTGAAAAGGCAGCGCTTCTTCAGTCATACTTTGAGCACCTTTCTACATGAGGCTCTCTCTTCTGGCCCATCTTTGACAATGTTCTGCTCTGTCAATTAAATTCGCAGTAACTGCTGGTGCTTTTCATGATGTTCACAGGGTTTTCAGTAGCTAATTCTTCCAAAGTGAACAACCTATACCTTCTTCATAGTCTGTGCTTATTCTGGAAGCTCTGCTGAAGACCCTGAGGGTTATTTGAAACAGCAGACCCAGCTTCCAGCATCACAGCAGCACACAAGCCACCACAGTGTGACAAACTGACAAATGGTAGATTCCCAAAGTAAAAGTAGCTAAACTCAACACCCCACCCCCTCCAGTGTTCACAAATCAGAAGATCTCGGGGTCAGAAGAACTGGAATATTAAGGAGGGTGTTTTAACTGTGAGGAAAGGAAAGGTGGGAAGCAGTGGTTAGAAGAGAGAGAATTGGGGATTCCTGGCCTAGGCACCTCCTTCAGAGAGCTGCCGGAGCTTCAGCACAGACTCTGTCAAGTTATGAGAAGCAGGTCCAACCCAGCAGCCATCTCCTGCCTCCACCAGTTTCAGGTCCAAGAAGAAAGAACGTACACAGTTGCCACTCCTCCAGGTAGGCACACCAGGGAACACAGGAAAAGCTGATGAGCTGGGAGGGCATAGGCTGTACTCTAACCTCGATCTTCCAGAACGACAGCAGGAATATGAAGCGCACGGTGGTTCCAAATGCTGGTTGAGCTGTATGCCACTCAACATAGCTCGTTTTAATGAGTCAGTTATACTAGGAGTGTCCCCATTTTTCATCAGAGTTCTTGCCAAAGGCGACAAACTACGAAGTGACGGGACCTGTTTTAGAGGCAGATGGTTGACCCTAGAACCACTGCGTGCCTTCTGGATAATGCCTGGTAGAGCGGTGGTGGTGGTCAGGGTGGCGGAAGCTGCTGTTGAGCATCTGGGTGAAGGGTGGCATGGTCTCACAGTTTACAGAGCACAGACATCTCTGAGCTGCTCGCAGACTAACACCACCATCTATTGAGAACCATCAGTACGTCCTGCTATCTTGATTTGCTTGTGACTGCCATGCAGCAGGAAGCTACCCTACTGGTATTTCAACTCACAGCAGGGTCACCCTGGGCAGTTTTCGGCAGAGCTTCCAGACTAAGCCCAAACTAGGAAGAAAGACCTGGTGACTCACTTCTGGAAATGCGCCAGTGAAAACCATCCAGCTATGGCATGGGCCTGGGCAAGGCCTGGCTCTGTGATACGTGGACCTGACTCAATGACAGCTCACAGCTAGCACAGCAGCACTGCGTGGCAGGCCCCAAGCTAAGCGCTTTATATGGTTATCTCATTTAATCCCTACAACACCCTTCGGAGATAAGGACTTCTCAAAAGTTTCACAGAGACAGAAGCTTCTCTTGAAACAGGTGGTTACATAACAAGTCCAACATGTAGAAGAGGAGGAATGTGGGCTTACGCCCAGTTTCCGATTCCTAAGTCTTTGTGGGTCCCCCGCTACTTTATGAACCGTGAAGCTGGCCACAGCCTGGCTTCCTCGCTGGATGCCTGAACTCCAGGCCCCACTGTCTCCCTTCTCTGAAATAGCCCCTTGATTTTTAGCAGCCATCTTGCCAACCCGGCGCCTTCTGAACCACCTCGGCCTCCTCTGTGAGTTACTCTCGTTGAACGCCGCAGGGTTTGTTCGCTGCCTGTTACACTTCAGTGCAAGCCCCGACCAGCTGCTCCTTGAAGGAGAAGCAGTCTCCCTCACAGGCTCGGCCCGTCCCTGGGTCCTTGTGCCCAGCAGAGGGCTTGGTCCATGCAGTCACACCATGGATTCTTGTTGGTTGGTGGCTTGACTGAGTGGGGGTGAAAGGAGGAGAGTGAGGGTGAGGCTGGGTGACTCTCAGTTGACCGGGCTTAGCTTTTGGCACACAGCTCAGCAAAGAGAAAACACCCTAAGGAATAGAGTCTTTGTAGCTGACAGGAGCTGCGGTGGGATTGGCGGGGCAGAGGGACCCAACCCTCAAAGCCTGGCCTCCCCTCCTCTCTGCCTGCACCCCATGAGCCCTCCTCCCATCCAGTGCACCACATTCCCGCCACATGGGTCTGGTTCCTGGTCCCCAGGACTGTTGCCCCTGCCGGGGCCCTTGGCACTGACCGTGCCCATTGCCTCTCGCTCCCCAGTTTCCACAGGCTCAACAGCCAAATGCCCCTGAAAGATCCCCGTCTCACAGTCACTTTCCTGGACACTTGAATACCGCCCACTAGAATGTCAGGGCAGACACTGGTCTCTCTGCCACTTCTGAAACTGGTGTTTATCAAAGATCAGCCATGTGCCCTGCACGCCCTCCCTGGCTCGGGCGCCTTACAGACTCTCGAGGCAGTGGCCAATGTCACCCTCAGATTTGTGAAAGGGATGAATAAAGAGAGATCAGAGGCCAAGGAGTGCCCAAGTGACACCGATGGCTAGTTCAGCCACTAACCCAACGACTGGAAGGTGAAGTTCACCAGGGGTCCCTCAGAAAGAAGACCTGGTAGTGGACATCCCGACGATCGGCATGGAAACTCCCAGACCCGCTCAGGGGGTCTCCATGGCCTTCATCGACTAAGAAGCAGCAGGTTTTTGACGTTCCCCTGCCCTCCAGGGGATGTCAGAAGGAGCCCTTGAGGGTTACGGGTCAAGCTGCTAATCACCAGGTCTGCAGTTCAAGCCTACCAGCTGTTCCAAGGGAGCAAGATGAGGCCTGTGGGCGCCCATAAAAACTTAACAGCTTCGGCCACCCTCAGGGGCAGTTCCCCTCCAGAGGGTCCCTGGGAGTCGGAATCGGGGCGTTGGCTGTGAGTGTCAAAGGTTGCACTTTCTACCTGCTCACCAACCCCCGGGGTGGAAGGCAGCGTCTGCAGGGGAGAGCCTATCATTAGGAGGGGTTGTGAAATCTAAGCTATGGGAACTATGCATGTGAAACACTGCGCGCCAGGAAGAACCGGCCCGTCTATTGTGCCCTGCCGAGGATGAGGAGGGAGTTCGCCTGAAAGTGTGGACAGTTCTTGGCCTGCAGTCCCGAGGGCCCTTTAGAAAGTGAGCCCGCCCAGCTGGCCTGCCGCGAGAGCAGCTTCAGGGGCCAGCCTCCCGCAGGCTGGCAATAAAGAGGTTACTGTGGGAAGCGTTTGGCTGGCCGGGGGAGGACGAGGAGAATGAAAGATGGGCTATGTGTGCCCGCCTCAGTCCCCCGAGAATCACCACCCAGTGTTAGACTTGGCATAAGGCTTTCCGCTTCTCCTTAGAAAGAGCAGGCGGGCATGGGAAGGCCGGGTGCCAGCCGTGGCAGCGTGTTCCCTGCACCTTTCCCAGAGACCCGTAGCAAAGCTCGGCTTTGGGGCCCACAGGGGCCTGTGGGAACTGTCTAGCTTCCGGACAGGTGTACAGCACCCTCCTCCCGGCAGCACCCGCGTGCGGGGCACAGGGTGATCCTGGCAGAAACTACCTGTCTCCAAGGTGACACATCCGGGCCGATTTTCCAGGAGGGCCTCTTGTGAAACCTTCAGGAATGTTTGTGTTCCTCCAGAGATTAGTAATTAAGAAGAGGCAGAACCCGTTCTCGCTTGGCACTTTTCTCTGCCTTTTCCTCACCCCTCTAGAATGTGGGTCATCTGATTGCCTGGCTGGGCTTGAAGCAGCACCGAGAGGCTTGGAGGCAGGGGACCCCACCCCTTGGGCCAGGGGCCCCTAGGTTGGGTGAATCTCTTCCTCAGAGGTGGAGGCTGGACTCCCAAGTACTGGTCACGTCTGAAAGCAGATGTCTCTTTCCAGCGCACGTACGGGGTGCTTGCCTGAGGTGAAGCACTGCAAGCTAGAGAAGCGCCCCTGTTTCTCCGGGGGTGGGGTGGGGGTGCCTGGCGGGATGTGTGGGTGCATGCGTGCGTGTGTGCGTGCGTCTAAATTCTGTGCAGCCCCCACACACGTCTTTTCATCCTTACTCTCTAAATGACACCTCCCTGCACACTGAATAATTCATCCCCCTCCTGGCATCTGTTGCAGAGAAAAGCCTGCTGTCCCGGTGTCTTTTCTCTTTCGTGTGGAAGAGTTTGGGTGGGAGATAACTGGGGATGGTGGTGTGGTTCTCAGCCCTCCAGCCCCACGACAACCACCCCCCCCCCCACATTCCCCACCACTGACAGCAGGGGCAGGGGGCGGGACCCTTGAGTATCCAGCCCGAAGCCTGCCTGTCTCCCCTTCTAACTCTCCTGCCCACTTGTCTCATTCTCCGGCCTCCCTGGCCGAGACAATGTCTGCATTCACTGAGTGGGAATTAGGGAACATAGTCCGCACGCCTGGCTCATCGCGGACACTTGCAGCTATGATTTTTCTGCACTCTGACTTCTCAAGTCTTGGGCAGCCACCACCAGGAGAGTTCCTGGTTCTCTGGAATAGTGCTGGGGTTGTGGCGTTTCTGCCCCCGCTCCCAGCCTCCTGCGTGAGAACTTAGTGACTTGCTTGTGCTCCCAGCTCTGAAACACGCATCTGCTGAGTCGGGTAGCAGCCTGGGTGAGCCCTGTTGGGTGCATACTGCAGCCCCAGCTAGCATTAGTGTGGAGGGCCCCGAGAGTTTGCTGCTGGGCCAGATCGGGCCGGGCCAGGCAGCACCATCGGTGCATCCTCAACATCGAGTGCTCCTCTCCCCAGCCCTCCTGAGACGCTCTTGGTGTGTTCAGTTACACAAGTGAACCTGGACTTTTGGCACCTGAGAATGGGCCTTCCAGCTGAGCCTCCCCTGGCGTTGTAATTTAAGTGGGTTTTCTCATCTCTAAAATGAGAGGAAGGGGGACGCGTGCCTGCTCCCCATCGAGGGTACCCATCATGCTTTCTGGGCCTGCATTTGGTATGGCGGCAGGTGGTTCAGATTCAGGCCAGGATCTGCCCATCCTCACAGTGGTGGCGCTGATGACACCCATTGGGCCAGGCACCATGCCTACTTTTTCACCAACCCTCGACTTGACCAAGCACTGCTTCCATCCTTCATCAGGGACCATTCCTTCAGAAAACATGCCCAGAGTCCATGAGACAGCGTCTCCCAGACTCAGTTCTAAGGAGCGTTCTGATCATTCTCCCCACACGGACTTGGCATATTCAATATTGCTTGCCAATATTCTCATTCCAAGCCACCAGTTCTTCCCTGGCTTTCCCAGATCCATATGGAGTGGTTGACAATACCAGACCTTGGGTATTCAAAGTGATATCTTGGCTTTTTAACACGTTAAAGAGGTCTTGTGCAGTAGATCACCGCAGGAAGTAGGCATTTTGCTCTCTGACTTTGTGTTCCCTTGGGTCTTGATTGTAGATACCAAGAAAATTCAATCCTGATAACGACATTCCTCTTTCTCCATTTACCATGGCGTTGCTTCCTGAGTCAGTGGTGAGGAGTTTGGGGTTCTGCACCTGTGATTCTCAACCTTCCGAATGCCGGGACCTTTTAATACAGTTACTTGCTCGTGTTGGAGTGCCCCCCCCCCACCATAAAATTATTTTGTTTCTCCTTCATAACTGTAATTTTGCTACTGTTATGAATCAGGCAACCCCTGTAAAAGGGTCATTTGGCCCCAAAGGTGTCAGGACCCACAGGTTGAGAACCACTGATCTACACTGTGAGGCATAATCCACACCACAGGCTGTGGTCCTTGGGCTTCAGTCTACGAGGATGCATCACCTGCGCGCTGCAGATGGTTCTCTGCCACAGCAGCTGGTGTATTGGTGGCTAGCTGCCCACATCGCAGCTACATGCACACCGCCACGAGGTGGCCAACACGCCACTTAACAGTGAGACATAGATTTAGCAAATGTGGTGCCTTTTAATTACAATTAATATATGGCTCCCCACCCTCTATATTTTAAAAGGGGGAAATAATTGTGTTAGACAGGGGTCTCTAGAGAAACAAAACCAAGACACTTAAGATTTTATAAATAAATAGATACAACATAAGAAATAAACAGCTAATTAGTCCACAGAGCAGTACAAATGGTTCAGTTCAACTCACTTTTGTGAGACAGTTAATACACTGGCAGTCCTTTAACTCATGAGGGCTCCTGGGTGCAAGACAGCTGAGTCTTCCATAGAGTAATATAGGCAGTGGGCCACAGGCAGCAAACAGCAGGACAGCTCACCAACAGTCAGCCACATGGCAGGGTCCAACAGTCCGCAGATGCAGTGATATATCTACACCAGCAGTGTGGCGAAGCAGGTTTCAAAGGAACCTTAAATTCTAGCGACACGGTCCACGGGTTGGGTGTCCCACAGGTAGTGTAGCCTGCAAGTTGAGGCAGAGAACTAGCTAACATAGTCACACACTGGTCCAGTCACCAGAGAGCAGGAGACTGAAAGGCGGGGCTCTCCAAGTCATTTATCTCTTTGCCCTTCAATTAAATTGCAACTCTTTTAACCCCACCTGTGTCTATTGGCCAGGTTAGCACAATAATCCTAACCTAACACAATAATTTAAATCATAGTAAAATCCTTTGCCCAGATAGCATTATAATGTATCTCTTTCCAGTTGCTTTTCTATAAGCCCACACCCCCTGTTAGTTAAAATATATATAACAGTGATAACTTGTAGCTTTTCTCCCCCAACAATGCTGTTTTTTCTTCATGGAACACTGAGCATATCCATCCATGGAAGCAAAATGTTGAACTCTACAAACTTATGTCTTATAGCGTTTGCTTACTTGTTTTTTATTATTCAAATGAAGTCAAATCCAAACACCTTAAAGGGGATAGGCATGCAAAGGGGTGTGTGTTACAGACTACTCTAGAAATCAAGGTCCCATCTTAGATCCTCACGAAAACCTCAGTCACCTCCAGAACTAAATAGGAGTTTTAAGGATGAAGGCTGGACCTAGACATCTACTTCCTGTTTGTGGTGCTAAGCACATGGGTAACAGAGTCTGCCACTCCTCCCGCCTTCATGCCTACAGCTCAGCGACATCTATGTTTACTGTATTGTTTATTCATCACTGTTAATCAATCCCTGATTTTTCCTTCACTCTGAACAGACGCATCAGTGTTGTACCTTCCTACATCTTCGTTGTTGAGTCAACCCATTACACAAATGTGTAATGAGTGCCAGTTCTGCCAAGCATAAGACTCCCTTGCTTGGAAGCACCCCTGTTTAGCATGATGGAATTAATCCACGGGGAGGGATTTAGAGAGCTAATGACCCGTACACACATTAGGAGAATTGTCATAAGCGGGGCATTTCTGCATCCAGCCCAAGTGCAGGGAGAAGAATGTGCCAGAAAATGAGTCGCTTTGGGCTGGCCTGAGCATCCTCGTTTCCGTCAGAAAGGTGCCAGTCATTCATGAGCCACGAGCTCACCCGCGATGGGTGCCTGTAGATAGAGTTTTTCTCCACAGCGACCCTGTCAAACATTTGTTGGGAAAATTATGTTGACCAGCATTTGCTCTGGTCTCTGGTCTTAGCTTTCCACAAGGGAGAGGGAGGGGGCATCTGATAGAATTTTGAGGGAAAGCAGCCTGGAGGGTTGTGGCCTTCTGATTCTGAAGATTGGGTGAGCTGTGGTAGTTGGAGGCTGACAGTGAGGCTGCTGCTACAGGACTGTTTGATGAAGAGTACAAACACAGACTCTTGGCACTGTGTTTCCCCCCTTTTAGTCAAAGATTGTGGTTTGGGATGATCTTCTAAGAAGGTCAGTGGTGCTCTAGGTTAGGCATTGAGGTGCTATCTACAAAGGTCGGCAGTTCAAACCCACACCAGCTACACTGTGGAGAATAAGAAACTCACTATAATATGGAATTGACTCTATAGTAGAAGGTTTGATTCAGTTTGGGGTTTCTAAGGAGTCCTGGGAGCATAATCGGTTGCAAGTTGGGAGGGGTTAATCGCAAGGTCTGCAGTCACAAGTCGCAAGACCACAAGTCACCATGAGGGAGAAAAATGAGACTTTCTGCTACTGGAATGTCTTAGTCTTGGAACCCACAGGGGCAGTGCTATCCTGCCACGTAGGGTCAATCTGATTCAGAATCGACTTGGTGACAGTGAGATTATTGAAGATATTCCGTTTCAAGAGAAACTAGTGGCCCCCAGCCAGTGTGCTAGAGGATAATTCCAGCTCTGACTTTCTACATGGATGGCATTTGAGTGTGCTCTTTAGCACCTCTTAGCCTCTGTTCCCCATTCTGGGAAGTGGCTGAAATAGCAACTGAATTGTTTCACAGTGCTTCACACCAGGATCTGTGTGTAGTGCTCTTCTGATTGTGTTTGAACCTAGCCCACCACCTGGAGAGGTGTAACTGTGCCCATTGCCTAGCTGCCTGAGGCTCAGAGCAGTGAAGGGATTCGATTGAATCCTCCTTTAGGTGTGAAGGGAGCACTATCCAGACATGATGTCCCCCCCGACACAGCAGTCCTTTAGGGGTTATCCACCCATTCAGCCAGCAGATATTCTGAGCAGCCGACCAGGTGGAAAGGGCAGTGGTCCCCGAGACCCACGGGGACCCTCCCACCAGGGTTTCCTTGCAGAATTTCACCTTCTTTTGTGCATGTGTGTATGGGGGGGAGGGGGCCTTGAAGTTGGAGTTGGGGTGGATGCAAGAGGGAAGGAGGTGATGCAGTATAAATGAGGTCGGTTTCCTGTGCCTTATGCGGAATTTCATACCTTCATTCTGGTCACCTCTCTTCCTGTGCCAGTGTGCCTCAGTCTGTCCTTCTGCATAAAACCCAAACCGAGCCCCATTCCACTGAGTCCATGCCAATTCACAGCGGCCCCATAGGACACAACAGAACGGTCCCATAGGGTTTCTGAGGCTCCAAATCACTAACGCCACTTGCAGCCTCATCGTTACCCTGAAATAAAGTGGCTCAAAAGTCTGAACCATCCACCTCCCAGCTAGTGGTGCCAAATGCTTAACCTGCTGTGCCACTGAGGCTCTTGGCCAATCTGTATAAAAGGTGGCAAAGCCAATCTGTATAAAAGGTGGCAAAGCAGGGCCTACCTGGGCTTCCAGATTTGGGTGAGGGACTAGGGAACAGAGACGGACATGAGCGTACCCATGACCCTGAAGATGGGGCAGAATCAGAACCGGGGCCCAGCGGAGTGGAGAGAGCGGGCATTGGCGTGCGCCTGTCTGGCAGAGGGAGCTGGGGGAGGACGCACCAAGAGCCCTGATTCCTCCTGCCAGCGTGAGGTTTCCAAGGCTGTCACTTTCTATGAAGTGGACTGCCACGGAGCGGCCGCTGGGTTCGAACCTCCAACCTTTGCATTGACAGCAGAACGTTTTAACCACTGTGCTACTCGGGCTCTCCTGACTCCCCTTATTCAAACGAAAATACTTGGCAGAGCGCTGGGGCACATGTCCCTGTCCTGATAAGCTGTCTTGAGTCTCCGGTGATGATTTACTTATTTGGTCGGTCGATTGGTTGAGCCACTTGGGCTGCGTGATGACCGTGGTTTCACTGCCTTCTGGGTGGGGGTGAGGGTTCGCAAAACTCTCCAAAACCAAGCTCTCTGCTACCGAGTCCAGGCTGACTCATGTAGCACAGGGTAGGACTGCCCCTGTGAGTTTCCAAGACTCTGCTTATGGAAGAAGAGAGCCCTGTCTTTCTCCCACGGAGCAGCTGGAGGTTTCAAACAGCTGACCCTGCGCATGGCAGCCCACCACACCCCCAGGGCTCTTCATGGAAACTTAGGAGGTGTTTGCTGCTCAGAGGCCCATGTGGCTCAGCTTGTTTAGGGGAGAACAGCTGTGGGCACAAACATTTGGGAACCAGCTTGGGAGGCAAATAAATATTGCTTGCTGGCCAGATTTACAGGCTGGGACATCTGCTATTCTAGACATGACAGTTAGCTAGCTTTCCAGAAGGGACGTGGGTACGACACACAGGGGACAGTGCCAGGGTCATGAGGCCGAGGGGGATCAGGGAAGCCCCCCACTCCGAGGGGGGTCAACCCCTGGCTGGAGGATGCAGACCCCTAGGAGAGTGATCTGCTGTGTCACTGTCAGGTCTGTGGCAAAGTTGGGCCTGATACCCAGATTCCTGGTACCCTGTTTCCCTCCTGAGAGGACCTCTTCCTGTTGCTGCTGCATGTCCACTTTCCCAGAGATGGTGGGGCACCGTGGGGGGTGGGGGAGGGGGAAGAGCTGCGGTGGATCTCAGGCTTGGAGGCTGTGGGCTGATGGAGTCTGTCTCTCTCCTGTGCCAGGTATACCAAGCCGCTCACATTTGCCGACTGCATCAGCGATGAGCTGCCGTTGGGATGGGAAGAGGCCTACGACCCACAGGTTGGGGACTACTTCATCGACCACAACACCAGTAAGTGTCTGTCGCCCACCCTTCCCCATGCCCCCTGCCCCCACGCTGTCTCCTGCTCACCCCACCCCCAATCTGGAAATTTACCCACATGGCCTCCCAAAGGCAGTGTGCATTTCATTTCATGTAGATTCACAGACAGATTTACCACGTGTGTGCATATAAAAACAGCAGGTCTAGAAGGGGTTTTAATAGAATCTAAAAATCCTCTTGCAACCAAATCCCTAATTTTACAGAGGAAACCATTTATCCATTTCTTTGGTGTTATTCCAGAAATTTCCATCTTGTATGTTGTGCACGTATGTATGTATGTATATATGTGTGTGTGTGTGTGTGTGTGTGTGCGCATAGGCAGATTGTTTCTGATTTCTGTGTGTGTTTCATCTTTATTTCATAAAGAAATCCATGCTCCGTCTATAGACAATTGGACATTCCCTCCCAGAAGAGTCACAAAGAAGGGATGTGCCAGCCTGGGTGCAGCACAGCACCAATGAAACACACAACATTCCTCTAGTACTTGGATGCTTTCTTCCCCCCACTATTGTGACCCCAGTTCTACTTCACAAATCCAGCTAGACTGGAGCATATACACTGGTACAGATAAGCGCTCTTGACCTATGGAATCTAGAACAGATTAAATCCCTCAAGAACAGTAAGAGGAGCATCGATACCATGAGAGTGGGGGGAGGTAGGTGGAGAAAGGAGGAATCAATTGCAGTGGTTAACTTATAACCCACCTGCCTGCATCCCGAGGGGGATGAACAGCAGAAACATGAGTAAAGGGAGACAGCAGACGGTGTAAGATATGAAATAAAAATAATTTACAAAGTATCAAGGGTTTACAAGTGTGAGAGAGGGAGGAGAAAAAAGAGGAGCTGATGCCAAAGACTGAAACAGAAAGAAAGCATTTTGGAAATGATGATGGCAACGTATGTTCAAGTGTGCTGGTTATAATTGATGTATGGATTGTTATAAGAGTTATGTGAGCCCCCAGTGAAGTGATTTATTAAAATAACTTTTAAAAATTCAAGGTTTCACTGTCATTGGCATTTCTGGCCCCAGCAGGCCCTCAGCAGACTGCACACGTATTTGTCCACAGTGTGGGGCTGTGGGTGGGAATATGTGTGCTTCTGGTCCACCCTCACTTCATAGCTGCGATCCGAGTAGCTGGATGTAGCATCTAGAGTCCCCGCTTCTCTGTTTGACACACTGTGATGGAAGCTCCCTTGGGGAGGAGAGAGAATGTGGTCTGACAGGGGCCGGAATCCAGAGGGCAGACTCACCATCGGGGCTCATCCACCGTGCATCCTCTTGGCCCCGGCCTCCCCTGCCCTCACAGATGTGCAGCCCTCTTTGTCCCAGTGTACAGGAGAGAGATTGTTCTGGCTCAGCCTCAGCCCCTGAACTTTAGGACACCCTCCCTCCCTCCTCTCTGACAGGAGGAGGAAGAGGAAGTAGAGACCCGCCCCTGGCAACATTTGCAGGCCAAGAATAGAGCAGCTGTCCATCCGAAGAGCCCTGGTAGCTGAGTCCACACTCTGGGCCGGGTGCTTGATACACTTTGTCTCTTTTCATCCTCCCTACTGCCCTGGGGAGGAGCCCTGGTGGCACAGTGGTTGCAAGTTGGGCTGCGATCTTCAAGGTTGGAAGTTCAATACCACTAGCCTCTCTCCACAAGAGAAAGAGAGTTGGGGCTTTCTACCCTCATAAAGAGTTGCAGTATAAGACATGATAAAATAATAATTTATAAATTATCAAGAGTTCATGTGGAGGGCAGGGAAGGAGGGGGATATGAGAAATATATAGAGATATATAGCACGGTCTCAGGTGGAAAGCAAATATTTTGAGAATGATAATGGCAACAAATGTACAAATATACTTGACACAATGGATGGGTGTATGGATTGTGATAAGAGTTGTACAAGCCTCCAATAAAATGATTTTAAAAAGAGAGAGAGAGATGCCACCCCCCCCAAAAAAAAAAAAAAACAAGACAAAAAGAGAGAGCAAGTTACAGTCTTGAAAACCCACAAGGGCAGTTAGTTCCCCCCTATCCTATGGGGTCACAATGAATTGGCATGGACTCCACGGTCGTGAGTTTATGGGGTTTTTGTGCCCTGTGCGGGGGTGCCCTCAGTGGGGGAAGTGTTAGTTCAGAGGTAGAGTTTCTCCCCTCTGTGAGGAGACGCAGGGTCAATTTCCAAACACAACCCATCTGTCTATGGCACTTGTGAGTGGCTTCAGCATCGCTGAAGGAGGATGAGGAAGAAAGTCCTGGTTGTCTGCTCCCCAAAATCAGCCCATGAAAACCCTGTGGCTAACGACAGTCTCGTCTCTCACCAATCCGAGGGATGGCACAGGATGGGGCAGCATCTGGTTCTTATTTTGATTCCGTTCTACAGGGGACATCAGAACAGATGAGCCAAAACCATAGCTGCTAACCACAGTGGACTACTCAACTCTCAGAGCTCCCAGGCAGCAGGACTGGGCTTTGGGCTGCCATGAAGGATCAGAGTTGTGCTCTGGGTGTCGGGAACACTGTGGCCCTACGGATTGTAGCTGTGTACCTGGTGTCCTGAGTCCTTCTAGAGAAAGACTTGTGTCGGATTCACCTCTCTAGCCCCAGCCTTTGCCTCGAGGATACATTGTAGGGGTGCATTCACTCTTTGCTAAAGGGAAAAGGGAATATGTGCCAGGATGCATGGCTAAGTGGATGAATGAAGGGACTGGCGTGGGCATCAAAGTGTAGAAGAGCTTCGGAGAGACAGCTAATGGCGTTAATTGCGATGTTGGGGGTAGGAAAGGTTTTTATTAGCACTCATGATTGCTTATTGGATAATGAGAAGTAAATATGCCTAATTGAGTGTGTGTGGGGAATGAGGTTACTGCTTGGATGGCTGCATGGAATGCTGGGTTAAACACAGATGTGCAGGAACCCTAATCAGTCCTTTCCTCTGTCTAATTGCTGAGTGCATCCCCTTCATTAAATCCGATGGCAGGAGGGGGATTCTTAGGTGCTGTGGGGAGTTGTTGGAGACATAGAAGGGAAAAAGGATGGAAGGACCAGCAGACAGTGGCAGGAATTTATTCTTGAGGGACTGATGGCAGACCTGGAGTGAGTAAACGAAGCCGAGTCAGAAGAATTCTAGCAGGAAATATGTGCCAAGCAGACTGCTGGTTTCCCTTGGGTTAGAAGGCAGTCTCCTGGGACTGAGGGCACCACCTTTGTCAAGGGAACCAGGGAACAAAGGCAGTAGGAAGGGGGCCACTGAGTCCTGGGCTGCCCACACCGCCAACTCGGACTACTTCCATGTGTGCAGAGTGCTCTCTAATTGAAATTCCTCTTCCAAATGTCTAGACGCACAACAAGTGAACCTACCCAGTTGCTGGTAAAACCACACCCATATTCCTTTCTTTGGCTAATATTGATCTGCTGTGCTCCCGACCCTGCTATATGTGCTTGGTTCACGTGCGCATAATACCAGCAAAGACCCTTACCCTTACAGAGCTTTCATCTCAGAAGGGGAGACAGACAATAAAGCAAATCAGTAAGTAGACAGTAGAGTGTGTTCGAAAGTGAAGAGTAGTGTGAGAAATGAGAAAACCAAGCTCAAATCTCGTATAAGGGGCGGGGGTGGGGTTTGGAGTGGGTGCTAGGTTGCCATATGACATCTAGTCACCAGGAAGAAGTCCTTATTGAGAAAATGAAATGTGGATTAAACCTGAAGGCGATGAGAGCATGTTGGGTAGAAAGGAGAAAGAAAGCACATGCCCTCAGCTGGGGTCAGGTCTGTGCCGGGAAATGAGGGCATAATTCAGATCAACGTGACTGGTGGCTCAAGGTGGTGAGTGACCTCTCAAGATACAGTTATCGGTCTCTATGAATTGGCATTGACTTGATGGCAGTAAGTTTTTAGTTTATTCAATGATCTGGGGATTCAAGAACGAAGTGGGCAAGGGGATCGATTTGTTTCCGTAAGCGATTACCTCCAATACTATGAAGTCAGGAAGAAATGGATGGTACCAGGCTACCATCGCCAACCACCTTAATCAAAGATCCTGCAGATGGAACCTGATCAAAAGGAAGGAAAATGTGGAACAGACTCTCCAGCACCTAAGGAAACCAACCTTGCTTGGATCCCTTGAAGTCAGGAAACCCATGAATCCAATACCCAGAAACCATCGTTCAACCTTGAACCCCCCAAAAACACAAAACAAGACAGAACCCTTGAACCCCAAAGGAAACCCTTGACTCTAAAATCCAGAAATAATCTTTAGACCTTGAGCCAAATCTGTATCATGAAACAAGTCTTAAACTCAACGACAGTCTAGCCCAGTTCATAAAGACTGTCTTGGGCATAGACTTTGATAGAGAATGACCTGTGAGTGCAGACTGGCAGCAGTACAGCCAAAACACAGAAGATAACTGGAAGGGGGCCGAGGACATAAACTAACGGGGATGAAACACTGGCACAACATACCCAGTAATAGTATCGAACCGCTCCGATTGCCAACTGATGCACATTTGGTTGTGTCTGTTGCCACCAAAAAACAAATGATACATATTTAACGATATCGAGAAAGTAAGTGCGCATATAGAAGCATCAGAAAAAGAAACCTCTGTGCCATCAAGTCAGTATTTGGACAGTGTGGCAACCCCTATAGGACAGGCAAGAACTACCCCTGTCAGTTTCTAAGACTCTAACTCTTTACAGGAGTAGAAAGCCTCGCTCTTCCACCATGGAAAGGCTGGTGGTTTGGAGCTGCTGACATTGAGTAAAACACTACACCACCGGGGGTCCTGTACGTACGAAGGGAAAGCAGGACATGGGCCAGAGAAGGGTCGGATAGAGGTCAGGTAGGAGCTGGTAGTCTGACTTAAGGATTTGACTTTGTGCTGGATGAGATGGGAACCACTGGAGAATCTTAAACTGAGGTGTGACATGACCCGACTTTTGTCTTAGAAGGACCCTGCTGGCTTCTCTGCTGAGGCAGGACCTGTGAGAAACACAAAGTTAACCGAAGTAGGGTAGTGACAGAGGACAGTGCACTAGACCAGGGTGGTAACAGCAAAGGGAGAAGTGATCAGATACTGGGTGTTTTCAAAGTAGAGCCAGCATGACCTCCTGGTAGAGTGCATGGGGGCTGTGACTGAAGAAAGAAAGGGTGAGCCTTTTCGCCAGCACAACTAGAAGACTGGAGTCTGGCATCAATTGAAATAGACACAACGTCCAGGGGGTGGTGGATGTGAGAAGGAAGAGCAGGGGTTCATTTGCAGACGCTGACTTAGAGATGCTCATTGGATGTTCAAAAGAATATAACTGGTTGGTTTGCAGAAATCTAGAGTTGGGAAAGAATATGGACTGAATGTATGTGTCTGAAAGTTATACACGCCGATACTTGAGCCTTATTGGCAGTATGTGGAGAGTATTTATAGACATGAATCTGGATGTAATCATCAAAGGAATAAGTTCAGAGCAAGGAGAGAGGTGTACATGTGAGTGGGCCAGGGACTCTTGAACTGCAAGAGGATGAAGAGGGAAACCAGCCAGGACTCCGAGGAAAGAGCAACAAGAAAGACGGGAGGAAAGCCACGAATCCCTGGGAAGCCACCAAGGGAGGGGAGCCGACGAGGAGGCGCGTCACCACCTTTGCCACGTGCTTCTACCCGGCCCAGTGCAATGGGGACTGAGAAATGACCGATCTACTTGACGACGTGGTTGACCCGGGGACAGCTTTGAAGAAGGACTGACTGGGGTGAGTCTAAAATGCAATGGGAGGTAAATCTTAAACCCAAAACATTCCTGAATTCATCTTTTTTGTTGTTGTTGTTTTTTGGACATCACTGCCCTCTGGTGGTGGGAGTAGGAGGCCCAGCCTTTGCTCCGTGGAGCTGGAATGGAACCTCCATCCCAGTGGGCCGCAGTCCCACGCACAACTACTATGCCACCAGGGATTAGCCCTCTGAATTCATCTTAAACCCCAATAATAGTTGAGTCTAGCTAGTCAAAAAAGGCCCACTAGGAGCCTTTGGCTCTTTGGAGATCTAGCTTTGTGGCGTGGATTTGCCACAGGTGACTAGGTGAGCGGCAAGGTTAGGTTACCAGGAAAGGAGCCACTGGAGAAGATCATCAGTGTCCCTATTGGTGCCTGTTCCGCTGTGTAGATTCTTACACCAAAAACAGCACATAAACGGTACTTCAAGAAATACAGCAATATGCGAAGAAAAGGCAAGAGTAAGAAAATAGAAAGGAAGGAAAAAGAAAATGAGGGTGATGGCCATCAACCAGGACATGAATACTCCCATCGGGAGGGTTTTGTTTATGTCCCCATGGGAAAGGGAGAGAGGGATGAGACCCCATCCCAGAGTGCCAAGCCTTGAGGGCAATACCTAGGCACGGAGCAGCGAACTAACAGAGAGGCTGATGGGGCTGGGTCCAAGCAGAGCTATTGGCCTCCTCCCCAGAAGTTGGCAATACAGAGAGCAATACTGAAGATAGGGGAGAGAGTCGAGTCTGCCCAGACCACACAGAGCAAACTAAGAGGGGGAGAGAGAGCCTCATCATGGTCCACCAAGCCGCGAGTACAACATCCCTGCTCAGAGAAGCCAGAGCACAGAGAGGACCACAGGGCTGGGCCCACCATGAGACATGACATTCCCTCACTGATCCATAGTGCTACAGGGGACAGCACTGGAGACACTGTGCAGAAAGTGTGCCCAGTCTGCCCCATACACAGTGAAGTGAAGCAAGAAGGAAGTGCAACTGGGTAGCAAAGGCAGCCAAGTAACCAAGTCCCCAAGGAGTCCTGAAAATCTACTGCTGACCTAGGGGACAGGGCTTGGCACCTCATCAGACTTGTTTGGAAAACAAGCATAAACGTCAGCAGACAGACCTGGAGCTGTCTATTTTTCAGTTGGTTGGTTTGTTTTTGTCTCATGTTCTGTTTCATTTTTTATTTTTGTTTTTCTTTTCTTTTACCCTGTGTATATCTATATAAAGTAGTCAGGATGAACAATTCTGAGGAGAAAACAATGGGACTGGCAGTTCCAAGGGGACATGGGAGAGGAGAGGATGGGGAGGAAGAATAGGAGCCAACAAACTCAGAGATAAGGGAACAACAAGAGATCTAAATTTGATGGTGAGGAGGGAAAATAATGCCAGGTGGGGTTTGATCAAGAACAATGTATCCAAGAGGAAATACTGAGAGCCGAGTGGAGGGTGAACATGATACTAGGATAGAAGGAAGGTGAAGGGAAATAGAGGAAAGAAATAGGAGGTAAAAACTATAGAGAGAGCTATCGCTATGGGCATATATATATATATATATGTATATATATATTCATTTATAATGAAAGGGATAGTTGCCAATGTACATATTATTATATGTTAAGTATTAAGATAGTAGATGGACATGGGCCTCTACTCAAAGCCTCCCTTAACACAAGAACACTTTATGCTGTTAATCTGGCACTCTTTAATACTCACCTTCCCAACACAATTGCTGAAGACAAAATGGGTGCATAAGCAAATGTGTTGAAGAGAGTGAATGGTACCCAACTATCAAAAGATAGTGTCTAGGGTCTTAAAGGCTTGAAGTGAAACCAGCAGCCATATAGCAGGGAAGTAAATAAGCCCATATAGAAGAAGCACACCAGCTTGTGGGATCATGAGGTGTCGACAGGATCTAGTATTAGGTATCAAAAGATCTAAAACTGCTATATCAAAGAGAGCGAGGAAGGTTGGAGTGGAAACCCGAAGCCAATCTAGACAATTGGATGTCCTCCCCCTGCCCCCCCCCCCGCCCCCGAAGGGTTGTATGGAAGGGATGATTCAACCACGGTGTATAGCAGAGCACTGACAAATCACACACCATTCCCCTAGTGCCTGAATGCTTCCTCCCCTGGTGCCCATGACCCAGTTCTACCTTACAAATTGCGAGACAAGAGAACACACATTGATACAAATAAGAGCTCTGAAAAAAGGGAATTCAGGACGGAAAACCCCTCAGTAACAGTAGTGGGAATAGTGATATGAGGGTAGGGGTTTGATCAGGGAGGGGGACGGGGAAGAAAGGGGGAACCCATCACAAGATTGGATATATAGCTTCCCCCCCTCCCCAGGGGATGAATAACAGAAATGTGGATGAAGGTAGACAATGGACAGTGTAAGTAAGATATGAAGTAATAATAATCTGTAATTGGTCAAGGATTCACAAGGGTTGTGGGAGAGAGAGGGGGGGAAAAGGGGATCTTATGCCAAGAGCTCAAGTAGAGACTATTTTGGAAATGATGATGGCAACATATGTACAAATATGCTTGATTCAATTGATGTATGGAATGTTATAAGAGCTCCAGTAAAGTAATTTTTAAAAAATAACAGCAAATACAGATTGACCTTTCCATAATCATCTTCACTGTTTCAAATGCCAGCCTTAAATATCCCCACTTTAGGTTTACATGCATTATAATTATATAGTTTAATCCATGCTCAAATGATGTGGTCTGCCTTTTGCTCTTAATGCTATATCTTGAATATTTTAGGAGTACCATTTAGACTTCACATGTGTCATTTTTAATACATCAAATGGCTGAATAAATGCATTTTAACACAAAATTAGTATATCGTAATCCACCTATTGTTGACTTTTTGTATTCAATGTTGCATTATTTCCATTCATTCTCCCATCTCTATATAAATTGCACTAAAGGAAAAAATCTTTAGGCATATAGGTATTTTCATTGATATTTTATTTTCATTGATAATTCCTGAAGATACTAAATGAAGATTCCAAATGTTTTATTGGCACCTAATCTATAAACATTCAATAGTTCAATCATATCAAGAAGACTTGTATAATTATTACCACAATCAGTTTTATAATATTTTCTTCTTTCTTGTATTCACCGTTATTAATTTCCCAACCAACCCCTCCTTCCCCCCCCACGTCTCCTGCCATCCCTCTAAGACATCCTTAACCCAGTTACTGTCTCTGGGTTTCACATGGAAAAACACACCAAAATATAATAGTATTAAACAACCAAGAGGCTAATAACAAAAATAAAACAGAGAAAAAAATCTCTATTGAAAATAAAGCAGAAAATATAAGAAACGAGATAAAACTTAAATGACTCCGAAGGGAGCACCAATGACAAGGTGTTAAGCTTCACCACCATCGGCCACAACCCCTTTCCAGTGTGCTCCTTGGGAGACAGGCCGTTCACCCCCTGGTCTATGATTGCAGGGAGTCCCTAGAGGTACATCTATGTGTGTCTCCCCTTTGCTTTTTTTTTTTTTTAATGAAAACAACTTTTGAATGGGTGAAAAAGGGAGATTGAATAAGATAATACAGTTTATGTCTCTACAGTGCTCTGTGTCTGATAACAAGACTATTCTCTTCCCATCCCATCCCATGACTATGGTCAGAGGGGACTCACCAGAGTCTTAATCTGTGTGTGGACCTGTAAATGCATTGGGGGCTTTCACTGTTGGTTATGCATATCTTGAGATTTTGATACAGTTCTTTCCATCGGATTGTTTTTTTTAAGTCCCTGTGGCCAGAAGCCACAAGAGTGCCATTTCCCCCTAGATTCCAGCAACGCATTTTCCATTTGCTTTCATTTTTGCTCTATTCGTAGGTATAAAATGTTACTTCATTGTTTTTAATTTGCATTCCTTTGCACATTAACAAGGTTAAATGTTCTCCAGATGTGATGTCTAGCTGTTTGCAGTACAATTGCTTTCTAGTTTTGTTGCTGCTAAAGCTCTTGGGAAAGACAGTATTGTTAGCCCGGGGGTTGGGGTGGGGCGTAAAAGCAGGTTTGGGTGTATATTGGAGGTGGGATGTGGAATGGATGCGTGCCGTGAGTATTGAGTCTAGGCTGCATGGAGAGTGTGGGATGTGTTTATAGGTAGAGTATGCAGTGTGAGTGTGTGTGGGGGGGGGGGGGGGGCTTGGGGGGGGGGGGTACTATGACGTGCAGTTAAACCAGAGCCGCACTAGATCAGCTAAAAATGCTCACAGTGGCTGCCTTTGAGGGGAGGAAGGGGGACGAGGGGGAAGAGAACCCTGTTTTAAAAACTCACTGCCATCAAGTCTCTGTGGACTCCTGGCAACCCTGTGGGGCAGAGCAGAGCTTCCCTCGTGGCTTTTTGAGCCTGTAACTCTTACGGGAGCAGAACACCCCCCTTTCTCTTATGCTTCACCAAAGCAAAAGGCCCTGATCATCTATGATGTCCTTCAGCTGCAGCCTAGATTTGAGCCCAACTAAATGTAGACCCTTTCCTGACTTACACAGAGACTGACTCTGGTTAAAAAATGCACCCTGGCTTAGTTGGGTTGTCTTGACAACGGATGTTCTCCGAGGTGTCATAGATGGGTTTCACCCATTGGCACTGTTCTTTTCTGCTCACGATGCTGTTATTTCCTGGTCCTGACTTCCGGGGGCTGCCCGCCACCAGGTTCCTGTGAAGTGCTGACGGGGGTCTCTGGGGTCGTTTCAGAAACCACCCAGATCGAGGATCCTCGGGTCCAGTGGCGGCGGGAGCAGGAGCACATGCTGAAGGACTACCTGGTGGTGGCCCAGGAGGCCCTGAGCGCACAGAAGGAGATCTACCAGGTGAAGCAGCAGCGCCTGGAGCTTGCGCAGCAGGAATATCAGCAGCTGCATGCCGTCTGGGAGCACAAGCTGGGCTCCCAGGTCAGCTGTGAGTACCTTCTCTGCCAGGACCCGTACCAGCACCATGCAGGGAGGAGAAAGTGGTGGTCTCTACGGCCCTTCCATGTGGCCTCTCAGCACTTCTCGAACTGGCCCGCTTTCCTCCCGTCTCTACCCTCGGGGCCAACTCCTATCCTCCCCATTGTTCTTCCTTCCATTCAGGCCCTGCAAGGATCCCTTCGCCATTTTCCTTGCATTTGCAATATACCCTCATGGCCCCTGGTTTAAAAACCCTTGTTGGCTTCCTTCTGCTGCTCTTTCCCTGTGTGACCAGACCCCTGTGTGCCACACATGCCTCAGCTCAGTGGTCCCCAGACTCCTGACTCACTGAGGAACCTCTGATCTGATCCTCCTGGTATCCTGCTCCTTCTCCCACCGAGGGCCCTGGCATGGTGACTCTCCATTCTAGATGCTTCTCTGTGGACCAGTTGGCACCACTGGCTCCATCTCACCTTCAAGCCTCTTCCTCCTACAGGTCATCACCTTTGAAGCGTTTCTGCTGACGATTCCCTTCACAAGCCTACTGTCCACACCACTGGCCTCTGCCCTGCCTCTGGTCACCCCCTCTCTGCACACGTCACGGTCCCTCGACGTGTCAGTCCCGCCCCCCTTCTTTCACTAGGGAACCTGCTCTGAAGGCTGGGTGCCCGTCATCCATGTGGACACTCCCTGTCCGTTAGCCCCCGTGCTGTGAGGAGGCAGGTCAGCCGCACCACTGTGCACACGGCCCTTCTCAAAGGTGTTGAGGTTGCTTTTCATTCTGCTTTGCTGTTTTTCTTTGGCCATCATTTCTAATCACCAACATGTATGGGTTGTTCCTGCCACATCTCGGGCCCCCTGCCAGGTGATCAATTCGGTATTCTAGTGGGTCTCGCTAACAATTCTACCAGGTGAGTATGATGAACTGCCCCACTTTACGGACAAGGAACGGGGGGTGTAGAGAGGCCCGGGGTGGCAGAGCTGGTGAAGGGTAGCCGTAAACAGTGAGCCCCATTCTGTCAGCCCGCCCCAGCACTTTCCCCAGGGACAAGGACCCGCATTTGGCCCTGGTGTCCACATGGCTGTGACTGAGCTGAGTCACATGGCCCTCATCCTGTGTGCAGCCCTCCCTCTGAGGTCAGGCAGCCAGCAGGACAGGGCAAAGGCTGCTGGGACATTCGCCCCTCCCTGCCCTCTTCCAGGGCAACGCGGGAAAGCCCCCAGAAATCCAAGGGTGATGGGAAAGAACTAGAAGGCACCCCATAGCTATATCTGCATCTGCCACTGTCCTCGACACAGCCAGGAGGAGCTCCCATTAACCTTCCCATAGTCCCAGGAAGAGAGTCCCGTCCCTCCTGCAACCCAGGTTCAAGGACGGGGAGGGTGTGTTGGACTTCCTTTGTAATTTCCTCTTTTAAAGTCTCACAGCCCCCCAAAAGCATCCCGATCATGTGTGTTTGAAAACAAACGCTGCTGTTTGATGGGGCAGGATAGTTACAGGGGCTTGGAGTATCACAAATCCGCCCCCCCCCCAACCCCTAATTTCAAAGATTTAAGATCACCTCATTGCACTCAACAACAACAAAAAAATCACTGCTCCAGAGTCATTTCGAACTCGTCGTGACCCGGCAGGACAGACTGGAGCGGCCCCTGTGCTTTGCTAGAGGGGCACTCTTTACAAGAGTCGGAAGCTCCATCTTTCTCCTCTGGAAAGGCTGCTGGCTGAGAACTGTCGACCGTGGGCAGCAGCCTGACACATAGCCACAACACACCCGGGCCCCCACCTCCTTCCACAGTGGTAGACTTGGCATTCCCCCTCAGGCGATGGACTTAAACTGCCCCCCCTCCAGTGTGTGCACAGAATGTCAGGTACACCTGCTTCACCTGAGTCTGGTCCAGAGGAGCCTTCCCACACCTCCGTGCTGGGGGGGACCCGGCACGGGAGTCAGAAACAGCAATGTTGGGGGGTGGGAAAGAGAGAGAAGACTGTTCTGGATATACAAAGGCCTCCTCTGGAGGCATGGCCACCACGTGGCCTTGTTTGTGCTGTGACTAGATCGGGGGCTGTGGGGAGGTGGGTGGCAGTAGGCATGATCCTCGGCATTCTCAGACCCTCAGAGAACTTCCTGAATGTGAAAAGATGTTGTGGTTCTGTCAGCACCTGTCCTCGTTCCTAGGTACTCACGTATTTAGGGCCAAAGTGTCACAAGGTCTAGAGCTTCGTTCCATAAAAGATCTAGGGGGGGAAAGAGAGGGAAATGAAATCACACCCCCCTCCCGAGTTGCCCCAGGAAGGTGTAAGGAGAGCAGAGCAGGCTGTGAGCGTGGGGGCTGTGACCTCCGTGTAGCCGTGATTCACTGCAGGTTCCCTGTGTGTGGACCAGAGACCCTCTCGCCCACCCTTGCAATGCTGTCTGCTGAAGGTTTGCTACGTGTGGATCAGGGGCCCTCACAACTACTGTTTAACCTTACTATTTATGGACCGAAGGGTCCTCGTGGGAGAGAGAATATGGGGACAATCAGAACAGAGAGGAACCACTGGGAATTAGCATAGGCTTGTTTAAATGAACGTAGCACAGAAAGACTGGAAGATAAAACTGGGGAAACTTGCCCCCCCAAATATCGCTGAGCTATAATGAGATGGAAAAGAAGAGGGAAAGGAGAGCAGCCGGCCAGGAATCTGCATTTTGTCTCGTCACGTCGCTGAAAGGTGGAGCCGAGAACCGAGTGGGGGAGATCCCGCAGCAAAAGAGTCCAGAGAGATGTTGTGAACAGAAGGAGCAAGAGCCCAAGGGGAGGGCTCATGGAGAGCCTGTCATTGTCACATTACAAACAGTGAGCACATGCCGCAAGAAAAGCCAGGAGACACACAGCTCCATCAGGACCCAGGACAGCTCAGGACTTTCCCACGGGGAACCCCAGTTACGAAAGAAGAGATGTCCCCTCCAAGAGCCTCATATTCAGGGTAGCCACCTTCACTCCAGTGGAGGACAGAACCGGAGCTTCTCAGGGTTATGAACTCTAGGTTCAAGGCCATCCAGAAGGGCCTGGCTCTCTGCTTCCAGAACATCAGCACAGAAAACCCAGCAGAGGCAGAGCGCAGTCCTGCTCCAATCTTCTTGGAGTCCCTGTGAGGGGGAGGTGACTCATCAGTCCATGCAGAATAAAGATCGTTTTCTGTGTCTTTCAAGACAGTGTCTTCTGTCAGGCTCCCTTTCCCCTGAAGCTCCTGGAGGTTTTGTCCAATCAGAATGAGGAGACGACCTAAAAACAGAAGAGACGTGGGTGGAGGAAGACTCTGCCCAGGGGCCATGGAGTTCGTCTTCATGGCGGTGGAATGATATGGAGAGGGAGGGCGGGGGGGGGGGGGGGGGTGTCACCACTGAGAGTCTGATCAACGCTAGTGATTTACGTACATAGCAGCTGTTGAAGCGGAGAGTGTTTTCTTGTGTATATTTGTGCCACAATTGAAAACAAATCACAATGAGTACAATAAAGAAGAAAATGCTGTAAAGGGGTTGGGGTGCTGATTGTTCACCTCTTCCTGATACAATGGGGCTATTGAATTGTCTGACGGGTGGAGGTAGTGCCAATAGAACTGTTGAGAGAGAGAGAGAGAGAGAGACACGTAGGCAGCCTGGAATGAAGTGGCATGGCTTAGAGGGCAGTTGTGTGAGGGCCACCTGCTCACGCTGGAGTGGGTTAAAGGCCCCAGTGAAATCTAAAGGAAACTGACAGAACTTCTGCCTCCCGGTCTGACACCCCCCTTCCCCCGCCCCCACCCCCGCCCCTGCCACCAGAGGACTGATCTCCCTGACAGAGAATGTGGTTGAATTGGTGATACCTTTGTAGAAACTAGACAAACACAAAAATGACAGCTATTCACTCTAGGGGGGAAAAAATAATATGCTAGAAAGAAAACGTCATCCAGGTCAACGATGTGACTTGTCCAGTTGATGCATACTGAGCCCAGATCCTGCAAACCCTGAATATCACTTTCTGCAGGATGAGGCATGCTCTCTTAGCAGGAGGGGGAGAGGAGAGCTGCAGTGTGCGGTGTGGGGGCTGGGGAAGGAAGGGGGCTGGACTCTTGTCCTCCGGAGAGGGCAGTGACTAAATAGTGCCTACATGTGGCAAAAGCAGGCAGCACCAATAAGCACATATCATTAGAGACAGAGGGTGACAGCCCGGAAACTGGCTGATCAAGTTCGAAGTGGTTCCCCTTTGGGGACATGAGATACAGGGGGTGGGCCTAGGAAATGCTCTTTTTGACTGCAAACCCTATAGTGAAGACATATTAAAAAACCATGCTGGGATAGCCAACACTCTACCCAGGTATGAAACCCTGACTGGGATGAACCCCGGAAGGCCATGTCCACAGAAGGGGTGAGCTGTGAGCTGGTTACCTTGGGAAGCAACACTGCTGTAATCAAAGGGTGCTGGTGCCTCCTCCCGGAGGGGTACAGAGGAACACGACGATGCGGAAGTCCTAACTTCCTCCAAATGCAGCCTTCTTTGGGAAGGGGGCTTTCTTTCGTAGGTGAGTCCTGATCCTAATCGCTCCTGAGAGGCATCTGATAAAGGGGAGGACTGGCATGTGAACCGGAGTCACACACAGGAACCAGCCAGCACATCAAGCTCTGTCACAAAGCCAAAGAACGCCCAACGCCCAGAAATGAGGAGAGGGGCCTATAGCAGGAATTGTTGTGGCTTTTCTGGATTGATAAGTGCCCACTGCCCCAAAAAGGATGGGGCTTTTCTCCATGAACTTTGGGGAGCCTCCTTATCAGTAGAGCCCTGGTGGTGTAGCGCTGGCACATTAAGCTGTGATCCATATGGTTCAAAGTCACCAACAGCTACTCCAGAGAAAGACTGGGCACGTTCACTGCCCGTCCACATCTGCAGCCTCGGAACCCCACAGGTGGTTGCTAAAAGTCAGCAGTGAGTTCGGTGTGTGTAAGTCAGCATGCTTGCCCCTGGTTCAGCAATCAATGAATGATGTCACGTGGCAATTACATAACAGTGTGGTCATCCCCATAAAACCATCCAATGGAGCCAGGGATGCTGTACCCTCTTTCTCAAGTCCCAGCTCTGGTCTGATCAAAGGGGGCGTTTTCCTGAGGTATGGCTTACATCATCTTGCATCTGAGAAGAGACAAAAGGAGAGACGAAAGCAGAGGTCAGAGGGACCTACTACCGCCAAGGAGGAAGAGCCAGGAGCAGTGTGTTTCTTGGACGCAGGTCCCTGCACTGGGAGCTTCTAGGCGCAGGGGAAGACTGATGGGGAGACAAAAGCGGTCTCCAAAAGCCACTAAGGCCACAGATGCTGAAAGTAGACATGGGTCGTCCTTCAGAGATGACAAAGGGATGACAAAGAAATGCCTCCTCTTGAGCTGGCGCCTGCCATTGGGACTGCTGGCCTCCTAAACGGTGAGAGAAGGCATTTCTAGTCTCGGTGCTGGTTCTGCTCCGGCAGCCGTGGGTTCACCCAGTGATGGACTGACTGACACAATGGGTGCAGCCATGGGTTCACGGGAGCGTGGGCACGTTGGTGAGGATGATGCAGGAGCAGGGAATATGTCTGTCTCATTGTTCGTGGGGTCGCTGTGGGTTGGAACAAGCTTGATGGCATCCATCAAGAGAGCCGCAGTGTCTAAGAGCTCAACTGCTCAGTGGAAGCCCAGTGGCTCAGTCCACCAGCCATTCACAGTGTGCCCCTTCACGCTCACAGCCCCGGAAACCCTGAGCAGCAGGTCATTCTACTCTGCCTCGTAGGGTGCCTGTGAGTCACGGGGCAGGGAGTTACTGTTCGCGTTTTCAGTTGTTTTAAGACAACACTTACCATAGCTGGATTCTCAAGAGAAGTAAATCCTCTGAAGCTTGTGTTTGCACATAATGAGAAAGTTTAAGGAAATGGGTCACACAGTTAAAAGAGGCAGGCTATTTCCAAATCCGTGGGTCAGAGGTTAGGAAGCTTCTCTTGACTTAGGTAGATATGGGAACCATTGAATGCAAGATCAGCAGGTCAGGCAACTGGCTTGTGGCTGCAGAAGCAAATGGATCCGAGGCTTGAAGATAAGAGGTTGCTGATAACTCCTAAGATTGGCAGGCAATGTGGTAGAAGTGAAAGTTGATATGAGCCAGTTGCAGAATCCAGACCCCACAAAAGGAAGGCAACTGTTCCTACAATGTCTGCTTATATTAGAAGCAGGTCACACCCTTGCGGAGATCTCATCCTGGGAGATTATGAGGTCATCCTGCCAAACTACTAAGAACCCTGGCCCATCCAATTGAACATTAAACCTCATACAACAGCCAACATTCAGATGTGGACTTCTGTCTTCCAGAGCTATAAGACAATACATTTCTGCTCTTTAGCATCACCAGCTTGCCTGACAGTCCTAGGAAGCTATTATTGTGTCTAGATGCAGTTAAACCGACTCAGACTCTTAGCAATCCCATGCCCAACAGAACAGAAGACCAACTGTCCATGCCACCCCACAGTTGTTGTGTTAGCCAACTAAGACAGTCTGAAATGAATGACACGGATACAGCTCAACATTTAGCCCCACATAGCCATGTGCCACAACATCCATGTGTCCAACTGGGTATTCCACTTGCTTCTTTCATGTCTTCTCCACCTCCCACATTCCTAGCATACTGAGCAAATGGCCCGTTCCAAAAAGACAACCCAGGTCTTGCACATGCTGGTTGATACCTTAGCTCAGAACAGCAGTTGGGAACCCTTTGGGGGTCAAATGACTCTTTCACAGGGGTCACTTGATTAACCACAGTAACGAAATAACAATTATGAAGTGGCAACACAAATAATGCTATGGTTGGGGGGGGGGTGTCAGCACAACATGAGGACCTATTTTAAACAGTTGTGGCATTAGGAAGGTGGAGAAGCACGGGCCTAGACTATCATTTGTCTGTGGAACCCCTACCACTAGGAAAACCCGTCTCAACTGTTTCCTTTTCCAGGAAACTTTGGGGTTTGTTTTGTATTGTTTGTGTGTGGGCATCACTGCCCTCTGCTGGGAGTAGGAGGCCCAGCCTTGCCCCTTGAGAGCTGCTGATGGATTTGAACCACTAAGCCAGTGAGTCACAGTCCCGCACTGAACCACTATGCCACCGGGGCTCAGCCCCTCCAGGACACTTTCTGCGGCTCTCTGCCCTCCCGTGCACACTGATGGCTGCTGCACACCACACAGTCAGTGGTGGCTCACAGTGAGTGAGTACAGTGGAATGGAGCCCTGCCTGGTGGTGTGCCATCCTCAGAATCGTATTCTTGCCCCGTCCTCCTGCCCCACAGCAACCCGCTAATCTCTGAACTGGAGGACAAGGACGGGATTTTTATAGATCTGTGTGTCCACAACATAAGCCACAGCTCCCTGAGGGGTAATAGTAGCTATAAGATAAATATATTTGTAACAGTGACAACAAATGAGTAACACAAAAGCTACTTATGTACAACAAACAGACACCTCATGGGATTTGGTTTCTTAGTTTGAAGGCTTACGATCATGGTTTCATGGGACGCTTTGGTTAATTGGCCTAATAAGATGTGTAGTACTTCTGTTTTATCTCCTAATTGACTGTGTGGGGCCTGGATCTTAAACGCTTGCAAAAGACCATCCAGGGCACAGGTGGTCCCTATTTACTGAGAGAAAAAGTGCAGAGGAAATTCAGGAAGCTCCTGAAGGTTGTCTAATGGCCCCCATGAACAACGACCTCCATTGTCGCCAGACTAGAGTGGTACGGTATGGCTCCCAGCTCCTGATACTGAACCAGTGATGAAAGACTCTATAAAATAATTCTACTCAAGAAAGGGGAAAGGTAGAACAAAAATTCAAATGTTCATAGAATCCAGATTTTCTAGAGTCAGAGAGACTGAATGAACTTCTGAAATATTGTCCTCAGATAACCTTTAATCCTCAAACCAAAAAAATCACCTGAATATCCTTCAAAGCAAACAACAGTTTAATGTAATGTTCAGGAAAATGATCTGCCTCGAACATTATGGGTTTCGGTTTTGTTTTTGTTTCTGGTTTTGTGTGTGTGTGTGTGTGTGTGTGTCACATAGTCAACATCATGTCAAGAATTGTACAATCACAAATGTGCTGGACACAATGGATGTAAGCATGTATTGTGATAAGAGCTGTATGGGCCCCCCAATAAGATGATCTTTAAAAAAAGCAGAGCGAGACAATTGTACAATCATTAACACAATCCATTTCAGAACATTTTCTTTTAAATCTTTTAGTTCTTTCAGACTAAATCATTTTTAAAATAAGCTGTATAACCACATTCATTTCTAGTGTTCCTCCCCCTCCCACCTCCACTGTCTATTCCTAAAATCCCCTCACCCTTCCCATCTCCCACCCACCCACCCTACATCCCCCACAAACGCTTGCATCCATTATTATCTCTATGCATTCACTCCTTCTGTGCTTCACAAACTGTTCAACTCACCACAAACGATAAAGAAAAAAATGAAATGAAGTGGTAAGGATAAAAGAATAATAATATAAAGATTAAAATACAATAATGAGTAGGGAAGAAAAGTCCTCTATTAAATTTTAAAAGTTAGGACCATGCAAGAGATTCTTGCACCTAGAATAAATTCAGGTTGGGTCTAGAGCAGTGGTTTTCAACCTGTGGGTAGTGATCCCCTTGGGGGTCAGACGGCCCTTTCACAGGAGTCATGTGATCCATAACAGTAGCAAAATGACAATTATGCAGTATTAATGAAGATAATGTTATAGTTGGTGGGTTACCACACATGATGAACTGTATTAAAGGGTGGCAGCATTAGGAAGGCTGAGAACCACTGATCTAGTGGGAGGTCAACTGGCCAAGTATCAAGTTTTATTTTCTAATCAGAATTACAATGATCTATAAGGGGGTACCAAAAAAAACCCACACACACACACACACAATGGATTGTTTTTCCAAAGCTATATATTTTTTATTAGTTTACAAAACAACTTTATCACCTTCAAAGTACTCTCCATTACACTTAATACATTTGTCAAATCTGTAATTCCGTTCTTGGAAACATTTCTCCAAACTCATCCGGTTGGATGACTGACAGCACCTCCCTTGTTTTCTCTTCATGTCTCATACATCAAATTGCTGTCCTTTCATGCCCCTCTTCATTTGCGCAAACAAAAAGAAGTTGCAAGGGTATGATCAGGTAAGTACATTTCATGGAGCAGGAGAATCCTGCAGTTTGTTGCCCCAAAATGACACACTGAGGTGACGGCATGAGCGGGTGCTTTATTGTGGTGGCAAAACCAGGCCCCCATCTGTCACAGATCAGGATTTGTTGCTACACACTGTCACACTATCTTTTCATCACCTCTAAATAGAAAATTTGATTAACAGTCTGATCTGGTGGAACAGATTCAAATGCCCTACAAGTTGAGATTTTCATCTGTTTGGGAAGTTAAAGGAAATCCAGAATGAAGTTTATCATCAACCAACATTTTACCTGTTTTGAAATGAGGAAACAACTCATACATTTGAGTTTTTCCCAAAGTATTGACCTTGTGAGCTGTGTTCAACATCACAACATTTTCTGCCCCATTTTTCTTGAGCAGGAAATAAAATTTCACAGCCCCACGCTGTTCTCTTAAATCAGTCTTCACACACACACACACACACACACACACACACACGAACGAGATTCAAGCGAAACAACTTTTAAGAAATTCACTGTGACCAGAGAAGATCTTCCCAGCCGATGCCACTGGGTGCACTAACTCCGAGGAAGTTGATCAAAGCTCACCAGCAGGAAACACGCGTACTACCAAAGCTCCGCTAGGGAAGCATTTCTTCATTGCTGTTGGTTTTGTTATTTTTGTTTTGTTTTGTTGGGGGGCGGGGGGCAGCTCGCCTGGTATGTTTGATAGTAGAGCAATGTGTTTTTTAAGAGCTTTCTCTATGTGCTCAGGCTGACGGCCGCATCTTGAAAGCTGGGGGCATTGGGTTTATGGTCACAGGCGTGGAGCACTTCAGAAAAGGAGCATGGCAGTGGTTGCACAGTTGGAGAATGTCATAGTCTCTTCAAGTTGTGCATGTAGAACTTGGCCTACGTTTTTGTTGTGTATGTTGTTAACAGCTTCAACGAAGAGTTCACTATTTTAAAAGAAAATGTATTGGGGACTTTCCCTTATTGAATATTCTTCTGGGGCATCATTTAAAATTGTATACATTGCAAAGCCCCATTTTGTTTCTTTGCCACTTTCGGTCAACAAATCTCCCTTTCCTGAGCATCCAGGATGTTTACAATTCATTGGTACTTCCTGGATTGATTTAGCCAGATAAATTAGCTCTGCCTAAATGCTTTTCTTTTGCTCAGGTATCCTTGCTCTGTTTGTTTGTTTATTCGCTTTTCCTTTTTCTCTTGCAGTGGTGTCTGGTTCGTCTTCCAGTTCTAAGTATGACCCTGAGATCCTGAAAGCTGAAATCGCCACTGCAAAATCTCGGGTATGACTGTTCATGGGGGTCCTAGGCTGCCCTCAGATCACAACAGATGCTTCAGGCAGGCCCAGCACCCACTGCTGAAAGTGTCCAGTGCCCTAAATATTCATTAGCAACAGTAGTCATGGAAATAGTCGTCATAGTAACTGCAGCTACCATTCCATAAGCAATCACCGTATCCCAAGCACAGTGCTAAGCGCATCATGTCTTTGGATCAACCCCATGAAGTAGCTACTATCATCGTCAGCATTTTGAATTTGAAGACACAGGGGCCTCGAATCTTATTCCAAAGTTCTAAGTGAGGTGTGCCGTCCATCCTCTTCAAACCAAACTGTCCGCCATTGAGTCAGACTCCGGGTGAGCCTGTAGGACAAGGTGGAGCAACTGCCTCCATGGGTCTCTGAGATTGTAGCTCTTTGTGCAAAAAGGAAGCCTCTTGCTTTGTTTCCCCCCACGGAGCACCTGGTGATTTTGAACTGCTGGCTTTGCAGTTAGCAGCGCAACACCATCCCATTACACCAGCAGGGCTCATCTGTGCCCTCTTTCTAACTCTGTCGATGCTACATCATCTGACTTCTTCACGCCTACACTCAGGGGTAGAGCTTATTACCATGTAAAGTCCTGCAGTAACTTCACTTGCTTACGGTACATTCCATTTTTAAGTGAACACCAAATGGGTGCCACAAACTGAGATGCCTATAAGGAAATCTAATGGAGGGCCAGGTGAGAGCCAATCGGGAGTAGTGGGGACTGTGTAACCTAGAGAAAGAGAGATGAATTCAACTCTAATCTGGGGTGGTCATGCTGGGATGAGAGTGCAAGGTTCCTAGCTTAGTAAGCACTTTAAAAGAGGCCAATAGTATATGTTCTCATTGTATAAATCTCTCCATATTTCATTCTGAGCCAAGAATTATTTTAAAACAAATAATAACACTGTACATGTTATTTCTGCAGGAAGGCTCTGGCTCCTGGGCCATTTTTGCAAAAACATTTTCCTAGCCCATGTCTTGCCTCTGAAGTTACTAGACTGCTTCTCACTTAAAGATGGCACACTCCCATGACCATTAGCTACTTTAAGTAATGTACTACCCTAGGGACGCCCTAGTCAGCCAGGGCAGGAGACGGAGCGTGGGGGTTGGAAAGAGTCACACAGCTAGAAAATGGGAAGATCGAGCTCTCTCCCGGATTCCTGAGCTCGCAGTGCCCTGGCCCGGGGACTGGCCGAGAGGACCTGTCAGAAAGGGAAGCCAGGTTGCTGACTGAGTGGGAAGCTGCAGAGACCAGGGCCAGCATAAGAAAGAGGGAAGAGTTGGTGAGCAGTGTGGTCCAGGGGCCATGGGGATTCTGGGTTGGTGGTTTCTCTGCCCCTTTGAGGAGAAGGCAGCTCTCAGCACAACCCCAGCCTCTGAGCCAGCTCCTGTGATCTTCCACGCAGGTCAACAAGCTGAAGAGAGAGATGGTTCACCTCCAGCAGGAACTACAGTTCAAGGAGCGTGGCTTCCAGACCTTGCAGAAGTAAGTCTCCCCGCCCACCCTTGAACCACACAGAGTGGTGTGTGGAGGCCACCTGCCTCCAGGTTCCCCTCCGTCCATCTCTGCCCTTTGAGCTTCAGTCTCCCTCTCCTTTGGTCCCTCTCCTTCCCTCTGGGGAGCATGGGACTCTAGTTTTTCAAAGCCAGTTCTCTCCCACTGACATTTACCGAAGATACAAACATGTCACCCAAGTTTGGGGTCTGAAAAGAGAAACACAGGGCATTATTTTGAACCATGGAGTTCTCCGCTCCTCTGATCTCCTGACGTCTTGAGTGTCCATTCCACCCAGCTGGGCTTTTCTTTCCATTCATAGAAACAGATAGCATTGGGCCTTTCTGCACACCTGTCTCCTTCCTCAAGTAGATCCAGGGGTATCTCATAGGTATATGCATGCAAACAGCATGAGCCAAGACTTTATCCTAGTGCTTACCTGGAGAGACAGTGAAGGGCCTGACAAGGATCCACAAGGCCACATGCGCTGTGCCTTCTGGGTGACGGACAGCACAGATTCCAGGATACCTTTAAGCAAATGCAAGTTTCTCGTTCAGAAGCCCACTTGCAGCCAGTCACGAAACCGCTCCCTCTGTTCTCCCCCACAAATGCAAGTGTTCGTGGCCAAGCCTGGGGCTCTCCCAGCCAGCTTGGCTGAGCCGGTTTCTTAGACATGAGACACAGGCAGGGTTGCTACACGGATATTCTCAGAGCAGCTCTCTGAGGACGGTTGAGGTATGGTATTAATAGAGGGAGCACAGCACTGGGGTGTGGCCATTGCGGGGAGGGACACGCACTGCGCTCACCAGGCTGGGCAGCTGTCACTGCCTCCAAATGACTCCATCGCCCTGTTAGCAATAACTGCCCCTGCCCTTGATGACCCCTACTCGGCCTCTGTGCCCAGACATTTACCCAGCCTCGAGATTTCGGAGAAGTGGGATTGTAAAGTCTTGACTTCCTTCAGCGGCATGTGTTCAACGTTCCCCCATGCTGCGCATGCACCCGGACTGCATCTCTCTCTATGACAGAACAATGATACTCCATTGTATGTGCATGAGGGGACATCAAAAAGGTTGTGTGGAAAGTGCCACACTCTTCCTGTTCCCCTTTTCCATGAACTTTTGGAAGCCCCCTCGACTGCCCCATGCTGTCTATGCATGCATCTGTTGACAGGCACAGGTTGTCTCATGTCCTGGCGCATGGCACTGGCGTGTCTTTTAAACACAGTTATAGAGGGCCGCGCTTCAGGTGTTCTGGTTTCTTAACACACCTCTCACCGAACAGCGCAAGTGGATGGCTTTTCATGCCCAGAAACGTGTTTTCTCGCCTGGAGATTAGAAGACCACATGCAGGCCACTGCCTCTGGGGGAAGCCTTCCCTTTTCTGCCCACGCTGCAAAAGATGCGGGGCTTGTTTCCGGTTCTTTTTCTTGCTCCCGTGGCACTACTGGGAGCCTGGCGGCACAGCAGTTGCACATTGACTACAGCACACAGAGTCAGTCGTTCTAAACTACCAGCCACTCCAAGAGAGAAAGACAGCGATTTCTACTCCTGATAGCAGTTCCAGTCTTGGAAGCTCACGGAGGCAGTGCTACCCTGCCGTATGAGGTGTCGCTGTGAGTCAGCATCGACTCGACGCAGTGAGAATCAGTGACAGGCTTCTGTAGCGGGACATCTGTCTTCCCCTGTGTCTGCTGAGCTCTTTGCCTGCCTCAAAGTGATAGGCTCCAGCTGCACTGTTAGCTCAGCCGAGAGGGTCCTGTTCCCTACGGGGATGACACCCTCAGGTGTAGGGCTTAGATTCATAGCACATAATTGGGTGGGGTGAGGAGGAAATGCTCCCATTTATAATAGGAATAGACGACTAGGAGTGGGAACGCTGGGATCGTGTGGTGATTCTTTGCTTCACTTGCTGAGGAATGTTCTCTTGTTTTTAATCCTTTTACTAGGGCCTCATACAACTCCTATCACAATCCACCCATCCATCCATTGTATGTCAAGCACATTTGTACATTTGTTACCATCATCCTTCTCAAAACATTTGCTTTCTACTTAAGCCCTTGATATCAGCTCCTCTTTTACCCCTCCCTCCCTGCTGCTACCTCCCTCATGAACCCTTAATAATCTATAAATTATTATTTTGTCATATCGTACACTATTCGATGTCTCCGTTCACCCACTTCTCTGTTGTCTGTACCCCAAGGAGGAGGTTCAATGTAGATCCTTATAATCGGTTCTCCCTTTCTACCCCACCTTCCCTCCACCCTCACGGCATCGCCCCCCTAAGGGATCATCTGTCCTGAAGTCCCTATGTTTCCGGTTCCTATCTGTACCAGTGCACATCCTCTGGTCTAGCTGCATTTGGAAGGTAGAATTAGGATCATGATACAGGAAGCGGGGAGGAAGCATTGAAGAACGAGAGGAAAGTTGTATGCTTCATCATTGCTACACTGCAGAGGAATATTATTTTAACTGAGTCTTCCTTGAATGAACACACTGAATCATTCTCTCAGTGCCCAGTCAATGCTACTTTATCATTATTCCTCCAAGATGCAGCTGAGATGTGTTCAGTGAGTCTGTGCTCGGTATGTCTGATGTGCTCTCTGGGTGACCGTGACAGAGATCACCTGGTCGCCTCCCGTAAACTCCAGGGAAGATGCTCCATGATTTTTCTGTTCCGAGAGTCCCAGGAAGACCTCATCTCTATGGACAGCTGCTTCTGTAGTGGCTTGTCTTTTCTTTATCTCTCACTGACTGTATCTTTCCTTTGTCTCTTGAACTACAAATCTACCTCCACAACTCAGTGGCCGTCGTCCTTGTCTTTGGACGTCTGTCACCAGCTCCTAGAGATTGAGACAAGAATAGCCATCAGAGGAAGGACACATGAGTTCTTACACACATCGTCCCAACCCACACAGCCCATACCTGGGGACCACCAGGAATCTGGCACCACATCTGTCATAAGAAGTTAGAACTCATTTCTCCATATTATAAACTATAGCAATGTCTAGAATAATGTTGTACTATGCAGGATGGCTTTTGTATGTTGTGTGAACATACCTCTGTGTGTATTGTATGCGTAGGCTACCTGTTTGTTAACTTTGTTGGTGGTAGTATAGTGGTTGTGCTTTGGGCCACTAGCTGCAAGGTCAGGAATTTGAAACTGCCTGCCAGCTCAGAGAAAGATGGGGCTTTCCACTCTCATAAAGAGTCGAGGTCTCGGAAGTCCACAGGAGCGGTTCTACCCTGCCCTGCAGGATCGACTCAGTGGCTGTGAGCTTAGGTTTTAGGTTTCACTTTTAGTGTTGGCTTACATGTTTGATGTTTGATGAAGCTAGAATGTATTCCACTGCTTGACCACTTCCACCAAGGTGGCACACACTACATAGGTCTCAGCAGAGTGCGTGGACTAAGGTAGAGATGGAAACGGGGCTGGGCAATCTACATCTGAGAATGAGTCTCTGAGAAGACTGACTCGCACAGACTGAGGTTTGAGACTGTGCTGAGAGGTAAGCCCCGTGGGGAGGAAGGTCGGAAGGCACGTGGAACCCGCAGTCCAGTGTACCAGTCCTCAAGTGGCATGGGGCCAGCATTGCTTTCTTCTGCTGCATGCGGGGGCTCCTGAAGGGGAGCCCCAATAGCAACGAACCACAACCATGTGATAAGCAGGGCTCCAGCCTGTGGTTGAGCATGGTACCTCAGTGTCAAGACACAAAGTCCTCACCACGGGACCGACCGACAGCCTCCTAACCAAAGGGGAAGAGGTGTGACGTGTTAAGAATTATGCTTTACTTAGATGCACGCTCAGCACTTAGAGAATTGGCAGTCAATGATCAAATAACTCACACTGGGAAAAGTCTATGTCCTTGACGTCGTGATAGATGCCCCTGACCCAGGTCATGCGAGACGCCATGTAGGGAACACCGGGGAAGCACTGCAGTGTCTGGAGGAGCACGCTGCCAAGACCACTGTACATGCCCTAGTCGGCCAGAACAACACATAGCCGTTTCGGGGCTGTGCAGCCGCAATGCTCCTCATCAGTGAGGATGAAAGCAAAAGAGCCCAGTCCCCGGGAAAGGACTCCATATGCTGGTAAAGTCGAGGGCCAGCAAAGCCGAGGTGACCCTTAAGGAGGCAGGTTGACCCCGGGCTGCCACAGTGAGCAGGTGGGCTCAACCGTAACCCTCAGGCAAGCCCCGCAGGGTTCCCAAGGAGTCCACACAGGGCTTCAACACCACAGATACTATAAAAAGGCAGTATCGTGTAGATCTCTATGCACACACGCATGCTCAACTGTCACAGAGTCCATTCTGACTCAGAGCCGCCCTACAGGGCAAAGGAGAATTGCCCCCTCCCTGAGTATTCCTAAGACACAAACTCTATAGCAATAGACAGCCGCCTCTTTGCTCAAAAAGCAGCTTTCAAAATGCTGCCCTTGTGGTTAGCAGTTCACACGGGACCACCGTGCCCCAGGGTGTTGTTCAAAGAGATACACAGAATCTCAAGTATAATCTACACAGACATCAGCTCTAACATGCATCGCATCTGTGAGGGAGGAATGGGAGTGTAACTATACAGACGCTGGGAGTGTTCAGGAACACTAAGAACGATTCCTAGTTCTGGTCTAGGAAGCAGTAGCTGCGTCTCCCACTTTCTGCCAGTGAAACATTTTCTAGGCACGGAGTGGAAGGGCAGCATACTGCCCACGGTGCTCCCTTTCCTTCCTGTGCCCCCACAAAGTCTCAAGAAATGTCCAGTGAGGACACTTCCCATTCTTCTCAGAGCCACCTCAAACCTGTTTTACAACTTTGACATCCTCTCGCTGCATTGAAAACTCTTGTCGTTTGGTAAGCCAACACCGACCGAAATCCCAAAGACAAGCCTCCTTTTTCCTCTAAAGACAAGCCTCCTTTTTCCTCCATCTGCCAATGTCTGATATCCAACCCAGATAAGACTCTGAGGGAGCCCTGGCAGCCCACCCTGAGCCTCAGCCAGAAGCCTGGGTGCCGTTTGGGTCGAGGGGGGTGTTTGCTTGGATACAGACTGGTGCCACACAGAGTGAGGAACAGGCCTCAAGAAGGAGAGGACCGGGGTTCACATCCCCACTCGTGGGGACCTTCAAGAAGTGGCCATGCCTCCGCACTCCGGGGTCTTCTTCTGAGAAGCAGGGATGCCTTTGGACAGAGCAGGTTTCCCGTGGCACACAGGGAGAGGGCAGTGAATGTAGGATGGGGAGGGACCCACTTGGGCTTGGGAAGAGTGCTAGGGACAAAGCAGACAAAGTCATCGTCCTTATCCCTTAGAGAATGTTTATGCCCCGCCCCCTTTCCTAAAGAGGGCCCTGACAAATGCAGCCACGGCCACCCACCTGCCAGGTGTCAGAGCTGGCGTTGGCACTCGGGACTGATGGATTTTGAAGCTCATCCCATGTTCTAATGCCCCTTTCTGACATCGTGCAGTCAGAAGCTTTCCCTGTGCCTAGCAGATCTGGAACCTTTCCCGGTCCCTGGTCTCAGTGGAGGTGCTCCCCTCACTGCTGCTGCTCCTTGCAGAGCATGGAGGCGGGGCAGGGGGCAGGGCACCCAGCTTCTCTATTCCTGCCCTGCCTATGGTCACCATGGAAGGCAGGAAAGGGGGAAGTAGGAAAAGGCAGTGAGAGCAGGGAGGATGGATGGATGGATGAAGAGGATGAAGGGTACTTCTTAGAGGAGTGTGAAAAGAAGCATCAATGTTGTTGACTGGTAAATAGGAGAGTGTTGAGGTTGGCATTTAGCACGTGGGAGAGGGCAGTGTAGCACCTTTCCTCATAGCTTCACTGCCCAGGTAAGAGCTAGCTATCTAGGTGAGACAGAGGTGCTGCTGTCGTTGCTCCCTGACTACTGTCCTGTGGCAGCCATGTGTGTGCGTGGGAACGGGGGGGCAGGGTTTCCATGTGCACATGTGCTCCCAGGTTCTGAGAGGAAGGACAGCTGCCCTATTTGGAAACCCTAAAGCACATACATCCCTCCGTGTCTTCTACACACCCCACACCACGGTCTCTTCACTGAGGACATAATGGTGACTCTTTCTCCCCACTCTAACCCACGAGGGTTCTCTCTGGAGGTAAATTCCAGAACCCGGCTGCTAAGGTCCCTAAGAGGAGTCAGGTCGAGGCTGATGAAGCGACGCATGGCCGGCAGACAGGCCTCTTCTGTTCCAGCACCCAGTTCCTATACATGCATCAGCACTGCATCCTAGCACCCAGTCCCTCAGGAGAATCAGGGCTCCAGGCAGTATCTTCCGCAGCGGGGAGAGCCGAATGAGACTGGTTGCTTAGACCAACCCAAGATTCAGGTCTCCGCTGGCCTGGCAGGCATGGCCAGACACACGTCCCTTGTGGTCAGCAGTCTAACACGGAACCACTGTGGCACCAGGACGCGCACAGAGATACGTAAAATTGACAGGCTCTTTTTAGTGGGGAGACACAAGAGGGGTTCTGTTTTCTCCCCACAGAGGCTGACATAAGGGAAGGGGGCCGGCTCTGTGGAGGTGACGCTCCCTCCCTCCTGGTCTGAGGTGTAGACAATGAGACCTTGATGGAAATCAGGACCCCTGCTCCCCTGACTCCTCCCTGTGGTTATTTTTAGCTCAGAACAATTTGGCCCATGCCATAGAACCTGCAAAGCATGCCTGCAAGCATTGGTCGCCCTTAAATAATGGGTTTGTGGTGTTCCCGCAGACGGTAACGCTTCCTGCCCTTCATCTTAAACTCTGACCTCAGACCTGGTCTCTGGCCAAAATGGGAACCCGTGAAACTTGATCGGCGCCCTCAGAACCTTTTCTACACCACAGCCCTCCATCCCCAGGGACTCTGGCCCTCCCTTTCCTCCTTGCCCACCCCCCTCCAGAAGACTGCCCACTGCCCCTGCGCTCTCATGTGTGCTCTATCCCCCAGCAGAATGTGGGGGATACCTGCCACGTTGGTTTGCGGCTCAGTCCTTTAAGTGGGTCCCTGGTCCAATCTCTCCTTCTTAGTCCAGAAGCTCCCCTGCACCCTGACAAGCCACGGACACCTCCACAGGTGGTGGCTGAGGAGAAGGGGCACTGACCAGAAATGGAACTTGGGTCTCCTGCCATGGGGGGCAAGAATGCCGCCCCTGAACCTGTATATGGGACCGGAGAATCCAGTATGCCCTCTGAGTGAGAATGGTTCTGATCCCTTACAGCTGTGCAGAGAGCGGCCCCGAGAGGGAACTATCCTGGGTTGGAGCGGAGAGAACAGTCACCGTTATGTGCCCTGTGAATGAGCCTCCGTAGCAACTCCAGGAGCACAGACAGGGGAGGAGACCCGGGCAGGCACTGAGGTGCCTGGATGTAGAACCAGGCCCCTGATCACACTGGGAATAATTAATAAGGCTGGGCTTCTCTCCCCAGCCCCCCACCCCCCCACCCCCGCTCCTTTTAACCTTTCCTTTATTGCATTCCTGAATTCAAATGATGCTTATTGAGGGTGGCTGTCCTTCACCTGGGACGGGTTTGCCCACCACAGGACAGTGGGCAGTGTCTGGAGGCATTTCGGGTGACAGAGGGTGCTCCCGGCACAAGGTGCAGTAGGGAGAGCCCCACAGTGCCCCCAAGAGAGTGCACTCTGATGTACTAGTCAGTGAATTGGGGGCTTTGGCACATTTTGGCACAGATAGCTGGGCAGGAGAGGGAAGATTATGGAGGGGGCAGTGTTATAGACGGTGTTTTCCCCTGGGGCAGCCCCACCTCTGGCCACATCTTTGACCTCTCTTCTAACCTGTCTCCTAGAATCGATAAGAAAATGTCCAGCGCTCAGGGCAGCTTCAAGCTGGATGAAGCTCAGGCCGTCTTGAGGGAAACGAAAGCCATCAAAAAGGCCATCACCTGCGGAGAGAAGGAAAAGCAGGATCTCATTAAGGTACCACTTACCCTCGGAGGTGGGCCTGCCTCTACATAGCTGCTTCCCCCCTGCCACGCCCACCACCTCCCGTGGACCAGGACTCAGGTGGGCTATTTCCATGGAGTTCTCCAGGCTGCTCTCTCTGGGCTCTGGGCCCAAATGAGGAGGAAATGGAGACCCAGATGCTGGAAGTACCTCACCTGAGGCCGTACAGCTAGGTCACACGGCAGAATCGCAAGAGGCCCTCTCTGACCTAGGCCAAGGCTGTCGGTACCCTGGACCCCAGCTCTCGCCACCTGACTTACGTTTCAAAGACCCAAAGGGAAGGAGGTGGTTTGGACATCATTGACCTTGACATGGGAATGTACCGTCTTTGTAGTAGCTCAGCCAACACCTGTCTGCCGGTTTCTCATCCTGTGGGAGCTTGTGTGTGACAAGGATGCTGGAGGAAAGGCCAATGAGATTTTAGTACCAACAGGACTGTCCATGGGGGGAGGGCTCAGCAGAGCTTCCAGGTTAAGGCAGGCCAGGAAAGCCCAAAGAGTGACATCTGAAAAACAGCCAGTGAAGCCTGGGTGGAGGGCAGCCACTGACTGCCAGGTGTAGTGCCAGAAGACATTCCCAACGTGCTACCCCATGAGGGGCCTGCGCCCAGCTCGGGGACGGCCAAGCGGTGCTGACTCTGTTGGTGGTGGGACTTCCAAGCCCACTCTCTTAACCCCCGTATGAACCACCTTCCCACAGAGGAAGTGCCCTGACCTTTGAGGTCCTTTGCTGCTGCTCCTGTCTGCAGACAAGCAGGAACCCTGCACTCAGTCAATGCCGACTCACAGCGACCCAATGGGACAGGTCAAACTGCCCCTTGTGAGTTCCTAAGATGGGCTCTTTGTGGGGGTAGGAAGCCCCATCTTTTGCCCCAGGCACTCGGGGAAACAATGAATGACTCCCTTGAGGAGAATGCTCTGTGCTCGAGGACTAAGTCATCCTGAAGCTCCTGTCCACATCAGCAGGAGTTCAGGCTGGACATTAGTTGCGTGTTGCTAGTGCAGCGTCGTGGTTCAGAGCTAGAGTCTCTTGTCAGATCGATAAGGTGCTAAGGTCGCCTCTGTGCAGTGTCAGCTTTTCCATGATAATTCCCTTGTCAATCACATGGAGAAGCGCATCGTGGGCTGTCCCTTACAGGAGGGTTGTCCGGATCCAGTCAGCTATCATACCCCTGACAGCGAGTATTGGTTAGTTGGTCAGCTAAGAGGACAGTGGACTACTGTCTGATTTCATCTGTCAGGAGGGACCTGTAACGATTCCCCTTGCCCAGGAGGGAAAACAGTTCATATCGTACAAGGAACGAGCAGAGTAGGGGCTCCAGTCCAGCAGCGTGGCTCCAGTCTCTTCCACGTCCAGAACCTGCCACAGTGCCCGTGCACGGTGTGTTCCCTCTGCCCGAGCGGCTGGCTCGTGAGCACAGGCGAGGAAAGAGGCTGGGGAGCAAGCATTTCTAAACCCAGGGAGTTGGTGAGCAGAGCCGGGCGGGTGGGCAGTGCGGCAGATGCAACACTTCCTGAGAGCGGAAGGCAGGCAGGTGCCCTGGCGTGCTCACCCTGCACTTACCCCCCCACCCCCACCCTGCAGACCCTCGCCATGCTGAAGGACGGCTTCCATACTGACAGAGGGTCCCACTCGGACCTGTGGTCCAGTAGCAGCTCTCTGGAAAGTTCTGGCTTCCCACTGCAGAAACAGTACCTGGACGTGAGCTCACAGACAGACATCTCAGGGAGTGTGAGTAGATGGGAGCATGCTGCTGGGGGCGGTTGTTGGGGACAGCGTCTGAGGGGCTAAATGACTACTGGTACCTCCTCTTGGCTCACCTGAGGAGCTGCAGGGGGCTCTGGCTGGGGCTGCCGCTCCATGGCCCTGCCCCAGAATGACCGAGATCCTGAATGGTGCAGCGGAAAAGCCAGCCCTGGCTCCCGGCGCTGGAATGTTGCTGCTCAAGTCTTTGGAGCCCTGGAGGCTGCACAGAAACCACTGTTTGAAGGACAGAGTGTCTTTTCTCCGGCTTCTTTCACTATTGTGCCGCCCCGTTCTGCTGTCCTTCCACCAGCTGGAAGGCAGAGAATATTTTTCCCTTTTGTAAGTCCCAAGACAATGCATGCAAGCTTTCCGACAGCTGCTTGACTCTCGTTCAAAAGCTCAATCTGGGACCAGGAATGAATAGCAAAAGGGCCGGCCAGCGGCCAGCCCGCCGCTCACGGACACACCAGCCAGAGGAGGACCCACCCATGCCGGCCTCTAACTCTGGAAAGCTTTTGTTTCAGTAGAGCGGGCGCCTTTGAGCAAACCCTCCTCCCAGTCTCCCTGGCTAAATGCTGTTCCTATCGTATTTCTATAGCCGCGTTCCACCCATGAAGAGAAGCCATGTCCCTGTGTGAGCGGATGAGCCTCGTAGCTTCCTGCCGCTCTGGACAGACTAGCATGGCAAGCGAGACTGCTGCCCCCTCCCCCAGCCCCACCCCACACCTGTGTGTCCCAGCCACAAGCCACCAGCAAAGTCCAGAGTGTTGTGAAGCATCTGCATCCCTGAGCCTGCTTCCCACTCAGCTGGTGTTTCACTACCGACTGCAGCCTCCCCGAGTGTTCGCTTGATCCGTCACCCAGAATGACTTTCTTCATGATTGCCTGCCTTCCGTTTCCTCCTCACCAGCTGGCCCCCACCCTTCCCTGGCTTAAATCAGCCTCAAGCCATTGGGGATTGTAGGCTGATATTCGGGAACCTTGGTTTCTCATCTGGAAGAGAGAGACATCTGGATATGATGCCCTTGTCAGGGCCCAGAAGAAAGAGCGTCTTTTTCCTGGACTAGCTTCCCTGAGATCCCTGCAGTCAGCCCAGGCAAGGGAGGCTCGTCTTAGCTGCTTCCCATGCTAGCTGTCAAGTCTCCTGTGAGCTTGGGAGACCCAGCTCCACAACGGCCACATAACTGTATCGTTCCTGACTTTGTCTTTCTCCTCTAGTTTGGCACCAGCAGCAACAATCAGTTGGCAGAGAAGGTCCGATTGCGCCTTCGATATGAAGAAGCTAAGAGGAGGTAATTAGAGGCAGGGAGGTGGGGGTGGGGGTAGGTTGCTTTGAATAATGATGTCTGTTCAGGTACAGGGTTGATTCTGGGCCTATCTACACACCTCATCTTGTTTAATCCTCACAAGGAATAGGAAAGATGCATCATCTTTTTATGCTTTCTAAAACTCAGGAAACAAATGGTCCCTGGGCTTCTAGCTAGACCAAGGGTAGAACCATGCTTTGAACTTCAAGTTGTTTGCCCTCAAAGCCCAATTACCTTGTCGCTGCCCTGTTTGTCACTGCCCTTCTTCTGTTCCTATTTCCAAGCCATTCCCAGTGATCTTAGAGCTGTTGGTTTGCTTGTTGTAAATATATATGTAACCAAACATTTCGGCATTCTTACCACAGACAACTGAGATCTCACTCATGTTGCTTCAACACCCCCAGTGGTCATTTCTAACTGCAGGCAGGCTTAAAGGAGCACAGGTTTTAGCAACGCGATAAAAAAGACAAGGGAAACATACAGCTGTGGCATCTCCTATACAACTGCAAGCAAACTGTAGACCACCCTCCACCCCTCAATATCATTGCCATCAAGTTGATGGCAGTCCTGTGCGACAGGGTAGAACTGCCCCTGTGGGTTTCCAAGCCTGTAACACTTTACAGGTACAGAAAGCCTCCTGTTTCTCCCATAAGCAGCTGATAGTTTCAGACTGTTAACCTTGTAAATTGAAGTCCTACTCACCATGCCACCAAGGATCTTAAAGACTCCTGTTGACCCCAGTGACTTTTTTTTGTTTGTTTGTTTTGTTTTGTTTTTCTTTGGGGGGGTTTCACTGCTCTCCAGTGGTGGGAGTAGGAGGCCCAGCCCCACTGCTGGAATTGAACCTCTGTCCCAGGACCCCAGTGACTTTTAATGTTTCCTGGTGTCATGGGATCCTAAGTACTGACTTCTACCGTCACAAATGACATTAAAGCTAAAATAATAATCAAAGCTGTCCTTTTTCGAGCATCTTCCAGGAGTCAAGTACCGTACCGCACAGGCATCAATGTGATTGCCGCTGTGAAAAACGAAATGGAGAAGCTCGATATCCTCAGCTATGACAAGGTCATGGGGCTACTTGAAGTTCAAAGTTCACAAGCAAATTCAAACTGGAAATGAAAAGAACTAAAGCAGGTCTGTGAGCGTCCAAGCACAACCTTGAGTATGTCTTCCGTGAATTTAGAGATCATCTCAAAAACAGATTTATCTCAGTAAACACTAATGACCAAAGACTAGACAGTGTATGGAATGACATCAAAGGGTTATTAAAAAACAAGAAAGAAATAAAATCTAAAACAGATGTTAGATGATACCTTAAAACTTTTTTTTTAATGTATAGAAACTAAAGCCAATGCAAGACGTGATGTGGTAAAAGTACTGAATGGGAGATTTCAAAGTTCAGTTCAAGAAGATAGAGTAGAGTATAATAATGAAATGTGCCAAGACCTGAAAACTTAAAAAGAACGTGCTCAGTATTTCTCAAGCCAAAATAACTGAAGAAAAACTCAAGCCTCAAGTTATAATATTGAAGGATTCTATGGGCAAAGTGTTTAGTGAAGTGAAAGATGCATCAAAAGAAGGATGAAGGAAAAACAGAGTCACTGTACCAAAGAGAATTGGTTCATATTCAATCATTTCAGCATGTGGCATGTGACCAACAGCCAATTATATTGATAGAAGAATAAATATGGGATACTGGGAAAGAATTGATGCCTTTGAATTAAATGTTGACAAAGAATATCGATTACCGTATATACCTGAATATCAGCCAAAGCACCTAATTTTACCACAAAAAAAAAAAAAAACACATGAAAAGTAGGCTAAATGAAGACAAAGTGGGTATTTAAGCAAATGTGGTGAAGAAGTCTGATGGTACCTGACAATCAAAAGATACAGTGTCAGGGCTGAGCCCCAGTGGCGTAGTGGTTGTGCGCGGGACTGCGGCCCACTGGGATGGAGGTTCGATTCCAGCTCCACGGAGCAAAGGCTGGGCCTCCTACTCCCACCACCTGAGGGCAGTGATGCCAAAAAAAAAAAAAAAAAGATACAGTGTCTGGGATCTTAAAGGTTTGAAGATAAACAAGCATCCATCTAGCTCAGAAGCAACAAGGCCCACATGGAAGAAGCACTCCAGCCTGTGTGATCATGAGACGTCGATAGGATCAGGTATCAAGCATCAAAGAACAAAAAATGCTGTCACTGAGAATGAGAAGGAGTGTGGCGTGGAGACTCAAAGCCCATCTGTAGGCAACTGGACATCCCCTTACAGAAGGGTCGTGAGGAAGAGATGAGCCAGTCAGGGTGCAGTGTAGCAACGAGTCCCTACTAAATTTTTTTTAAGGCAATGTGCTAAAAATAAAACTCGGCCTATACATGAATATATATGATATATCCTGGTCAGCCAGAAGAACAAACAAATCTGGAAAAAATATAGCCAGGACGCTCCTTAGAAGTTTAGGTGGGAACCTTTATGTCACATTTTTTGCTGTTGTTTTTCTAATCATTTTATTGGGGACTCATTCAGCTCTAGTCACCATACATACATAGTGTTCATATTTACATCTTAAAGGGCATTTTTTAAGTCATTTTATTGGGGGCTCATACATCGTTTTTCACAATACATAAATAAACATATTGTGTCAAGCACCCTCACATATCCACTTCTATTTATCATTCTCCAATTGTCTGCCTTTTCCCTTAAGCCCCTACTATCGGCTTTTCCATCCTTTCCCCTCTTCTCCTGCCCTCTCCTCCCCACCAACCCTCAATACTTTATACATTGTTATTCTTCTGTCATATATTACACTGCCCAACCTCTCCCCCAACCCACTCCCCTGATAGGAGCTTATGTGTATATCCTTGCCGTTGGTTCTGTCTCTCTACCCCACCTTCTCTATACCCTTTCAGCCCCTCCAATCTAACCATTGGCCCAAAGGGGCCCATCCATCTTGGTTTCCCCATATCTCCAGCTCCCCTCTCTACCAGTGTACCTTCTCCAGTCCATCTGGATTTGTAAGGTAGAGTTGAGACCATGATGATTGAATTGGGGGAGGGGGGAAGGCTTCAGGAACTAGAGGGAACTTGTGTGCATCATCACTGCCCGGCTGTACCTTGGCTGGTCTGTCTCCTCCCCGTGGCTCCCCTGTAAAGGAGTGACCAGTTACCCACCAATGAGCCTTAGGTCCCCACCCTGCTGCTCTCCCCCTCCTTTGTAATGATGTTATTCTTGTTCTTTGGTGCTCGATATCTGCTCCCTTCGGCCCCTCTTGATCACGCATGCTGGTATGCTTCTTCCATGTGGGCTTTGCTGTTTCTGTGCTGAATGGCGACTCGATTGTCTTCAAGTCTTTGAGACTCCAGGCATTCAATCATTTGGTAGCTGGGCACCATCATTTCTTCTACTCTGTTTGCCTCTGTATCCATTTGTCTTCAGCGATATCGGGAGTCAATTGGTCCATTGATTTTGATTTTTGTTCTTTGATACCTGATTGTTTCAGGACCTCATTATCGCACAGGCAAATGATTTTCCTTAAAGGACATTTTACATGGGTAAAGGCTCTTCTCCATTACTCTTTTACTCACAATCCTCTCTTGTTCTTTTTTAAAAAATACTTTTATTGGGAGGGCTTACATATTTATCCATTATATCAAGCATATTTGGACATATGCTGCCAAAATCACTTTCAAAGCATTCACTTCCCACTTGAGCCCCTGCTATCAGCTTCCCATTTCCGTCCTCTCCCTTCTCTGTCCTCCCTCACAAGCCCTTGATAAGTTATAGATTAATATTATCATATCTTACATCATCATCTGTCACTCCTCACCCATTTTTCTGTTGTTTGTTTGCATAGGAGGGTTATAGGTTGATCCTTGTGATCGATTTCCCCTTTATCCTCTTGGTATCTCTACTTTCATTGTTGGCCCTGAGAGGGTTATCTATTCTGGATTCCCAGTGTCGCAAGCTCTTATCTGTAGCAGTGTGCATGCTCTGATCTAATCCAATTTGTAAGGTAGAATTGACGTCATGATAATGGTGTGAAGGAAGTACCAAAGACATAGAGGAAAGTTGTATGTTTCATCAGTGCTATACTGCTCCCTGGCTGGCTCATCTCTTCCCTGTGACCCCTTTGTGAGGGAATGTCCAATTGTTTACAATGGGCATTGGGTCTCCACTCCATGCCACCCCTACCCCCATTCATATTGGGTATGATTTTGTTCTGGATTTTAGTTGCCTGACACTTGATCCCATCAACACCACATGATCACACAGGCTCGTGTGTTTCTTCCATATGGGCTTTGTTGTTTCTCAGCTAAATGGTCATTTATTTATCTTCATGCTTTAAGACCCCAGACACTATATCTTTTGATAGCACCATTAGCTTTCTTCACCACATTTGCTTATGCACCCACTTTGTCTTCAGTGATCGTGTCGGGAAGGTGAGCATCACAGAATGCCAGATCGTTAGAACGAAGTGTTCTTGTGTTGAGGGAGTACTCAAGTGAATACTCAATGTCCATGTGCAACCATAGTTCTTAGCATATAGATATGAGTACATAGTTCCATCCCCCTCTCGTGTTATATGTATATATATTTACATATATACATGCCTGTATTAGATCTCTATAAATGTCCTTTGCCTCTTGGTTCTTTTCTCTATTTCCTTTTACTTTCCTCTTGTCCCATGATCATGTTAATGCTTCATTTGAATTTAGTAATTCTTTGCTGTTACATTGCCCTTGATTAAGTCTCACTAGGCATCCTACACCCTTGTCTCCGTTGACTTTAGTTCACCTGTTGTGCTCTTGTCCTTGAGTTGGTTTCCCCACCCCGTCCTTTCTCCCACCTCCCCTTCTCATGTATCACCCCCGGAACCATTGATCCTGCTCTTTTAATCTCCAAATTACTTATCCACCTATCTTATCTAGATAATATGCAGGTACATTAATAAGTGCAAAAAACAGGCGAAGCCAAATAATCCAACAAAGGAAGTCAAGGCCAACAAAACAGCAAAGCAACAACAAGAAGCCATTGACAAAAATTGAAGAGCCTATAAATAGTTCAAAGTCTGTTTGTTAGCCTTTACGAGGCCCTTCCCTTCAAGTCTGATAGGGTGCCCCAGTCTGTCTCCAAGTCTAATTTTGGAATTCTCAGGGATTTCATCACTTTGCTCCCCTTGCTGCTCTGTTGCATGAACTTAGTGTTTCGCCCCAGCATTGTGGAGTCCGATTATGCACTTTTCCTGCACTGTGTCTTCAGTATTGTCCCCCACAACGCTACGGTTCAGTGAGGGACGTCATGTCTCATGGTGGGGCTGACCCTCTGGTCCTCTCTGTGTGCTGTCTGCTCCAAGCAGAAATATCATCCTCAAGGCTTGGTGGACCCTGCCTCTCCACCCCCTTTCAGTTCCTCCATGTGCTCTAATCATATGCACCCCTCCTCTCAAACAGTAGCCCCAGAGCTCTGAAATGCATTCTTCTGAGGGTATCAACTTGTACAAGGGGACTGGGGGGGTTCACATAGTTAGGACAGGGCTGGCCCTGCATTGTGTCACATATTTTGAACATGTTATCTGGAGCCATCAATCTCTGGAGAAGGACGTGTGAAAAAGAGGACGATCCACAATGAGATGAGCTTATAGAGGATGGTGCAGGACTGAGCAGTGTTTGGGATCATTATGAGTCGGAACCAACTGGACAACTTTTTTTTTTTCTTTTTAAATCATTTCGGGGGGGGAGGGCTCATACAACTCTTATCACAATCCATACATCCATCCATTGGTTAAACACATTTGTGCATTTGTTGCCATCATCCTTCTCAAAACATTTTCTTTCTACTTGAGGTCTTGGTCTTGACTCCTCATTTTCCCCCTCCTTCCCTCCCCACCCCCCTCCTACACAAACCTTTGATAATTTATAAATGATCATTATTTTGTCATGGTTTACACTGTCTGATGTCTCCCTTTCCCCACTTTTCTCTTTCCCTCCCCCAGGGAGGGGGTTTTATGTAGATCCTTGTGATTGGTTCACCCTTTCTAACCTACTTTCCTGTTATCCTCCTAGCACCTCCATTCTTATCATTGGTCCTGGATTCCCTTTGTTTCCAATTCTGATTTGTACCAGTGTACATTGTCTGGTCTAGGCACGTTTGTAAGGTAGAATTGGAACCATGATAGTGGCGGTGAGGAAGCATTTGAGAGCCAGAGGGGAGTTGTATGTTTCATTGGTACTATTCTGCACCCTGACTTGCTCACCTCCTCCCTGTGACCCTTCTGTAAGGGCATGCCCCGTTGCCTACAGATGGGCTTTCACTCTACACTCTTCACTCCCCCTCATTCACAATGATATGATTGTTTTGTTCTTTGATGCCTGATTCCTAATCCAATCAACACCCTGTGATCACACAGACTGGTGTGTTTCTTCCATGTGGACTTTGTTGCTTTTCAGCTAGATTACTGCTTGTTTATCCTCAGCCTTTAAGACCCCCAGATGCTATCTCTTTTGATAGCTGGACACCATCAGCTTTCTTCACTACATTTGCTTATGCCCCTGTTTTGTCTTAAGTGTCGGGAAGGACAGCATCATGGAATGCCAGGTTAATAGAACAAAGTGTTCTTGTATTGAGGGAGTACTTGAGTAGAGGTCCAATGTCCATCTGCTACCTTAATACTAAATCTATAAATATATGCACATAGATCTAGTTCCCCAGGGCCATATATAAATATATTTACATATGTGCATGCCTGTATTTAGACCTCGATAAATGCCCTTTGCCTCCTAATTCTTTCCTCTATTTCCTTTTACTTTCCTCTTGTCCCACTAATCAGTTCAGCCTTCCTTTAGGTTTTAGTAATTCCTCTCAATTGCATTGCCCTTGATAAAGCCCTACCACGCCCTCCTTGCCATCAATTTGGGATCCCTTGTTGTTCCCTTGTCCCTGGGTTTGTTGACACCCACTTCCTTTCCCCACCTCCCCTGGACAGCTCCTAACAATGATAATAACAGCAAGCAGTGCTTTTTGTTTTACTGTGAATCTTATTTTGACTCAGTAATACTGAACATCCTTGCAACACCATTGTCATTACCTGCCATTGTGTCCATTCTTAATCACAGTGACCCCATACAACACGTCAGAGATTCATCGAGGCGTTTTCTGGGCTGTGATCTTTGGATGATCTGATCACAGGTCTTCTGACTGGGTTTAGTCCACCAACGTGGCACTTACCCTCCGAGAGCCTTACCCTTGCATCCTGAGTGCTCCATATATTTTAGTAGAGCCATCTGTAGGTTGTTCTTTGTGAGAAGTTGTTATTAGGTCTTCATATGCCCACCGCTCAGTTCCACTGTGCTCTCTGTCTTACATTTGAGGTGGATGAACCCGAGAGAAGATAAGAAATGGGCTCCTGTCTCCTTCCTTTTAAATGCATTAAGTGACTGCACTAGACCAGGTATTGTGACAGGCATTAGATACCAAACAGATCTGTCAAGACATGCTCCCTGTTGCTGAGAAGGCCAGAGTCAGAACTCTAACTCATCCAACTCAGCCCCAGTTCTTCAAAGTGTGTACCACCCTTGCTCTCTGGATGAAGGACACGTAATTACTGACTATAGCATTTTTTTTTGTAGTGATAGTGGGTCTCTGGGAGTCCTCGTGTTGTAATAGGTTCGACATTGATAAACCCCAAGGTCAGTGATTCAAACCCACAACCACTTCATGGGAGAAAGTTGAAGCTATCAATGCCTATCAAAATTTAAAGTCTCAGAAACCCAAAAGAGCAGTTCTCCCCTGTCCAATAGGGTCAGTGTGAATCAGAATTAACTTGATGGCAGTGAATTTCAAGGTGTTTCTGGTTCTATGGGTCCATCGTGACCATCAACTCAACACTTGTCATAGACACATTTGATAATTGATTCTCCTACAACATGGCAGGTACTGTGCCTGGAGAGTATGTTTATGAAGTATGTCATACAATCTCAGCAACAGCCTCATAGGAGGGAGCTCTTGTTATTCCCATCAGACAAATGAAATGGCAGGCCCAAAGTTGCATGGCTGGTCACTGAAGTGTTGTTTCTGAATATCGAATTCAAGACTGTGTCCCTTAGTGTAGGCTCATGTCTTGTTCATTCTGTACCCCCATTGTTGCAAAGCCACTTCACTGCTTGGCTCGTGCTAGACTCTCACCCATGTCTGTTATATTAAGGTGTGTTCTGAGACCAGAAGGAGAACAGTGGGCCTGAGGGGGACACGGCTCCTGTAGCCCTGACCTTGGAAACGTACTCTGATCCCCTGTTCCTGCACTGCTCCGGGCAACACCAGTCACTCTCCTCTCTTGGCCTCTAGGATCTCCAACTTGAAGATCCAGTTGGCCAAGCTTGACAGTGAGGCCTGGCCTGGGGTGCTAGACTCAGAGCGGGACCGCCTGATCCTCATCAATGAGAAGGAGGAGCTGCTGAAGGAGATGCGCTTTATCAGCCCCCGGAAGTGGACCCAGGGGGAGGTCGAGCAGCTGGAGATGGCCCGGAAGAGACTGGAGAAAGACCTGCAGGCAGCACGGGACACCCAGAGCAAGGCGCTGACGGAGAGGTAGGGCTGAGCTGGGTGGGGCATATGGGAACCTGCTCTCACTGACCATCTACCCTCCGGCCCCCAGCTCAGGCTTGGGACAAGTGAGGGGAACAGCCTGGCCCACTGAGCTCCCTTTAGAGAATACACAATTGAGAGATAATCTCCACTTTCCAATGGAGCAGATCAGGAAGCGTGATTCACCCTCTGGTGCACCAGCTACCCTGGGACATGAGTCATGTGAGACTCTGCATAGGTACATGTTTCAACCCTGTGGAGGGGAAGATGAGGGGGCGGGGGGAGGCGGTGTTTGCCAGTGGCAGTCTTTAGCCCCAGCTCCTGATAACGGGGGGTGCACGGCTCCATGGGACTATCAGGGCTGGGGTTCCCCCTTCCAGAAGCCGATGGCCCGACCTAGCTTCCAAGGCACCTCTGCAGGGGTCTGAGCCTCAAGACTTTGGGCTCATTACCTAGACCTGAGCCATTGGCTCCACCCAACAGCACTGCAGAATTTAGAGTGGTGATTCTCCAATTCTTCTGCTGCAATGGACCAATCGACAAAACAGAGCACATGCTCTCCACACACGCCAAGCCTCTGAGAGTTCCTCTCTCTTTGCCCTTCTTTCAACGCTGATCAGTTGGTTTTGCCGCATGCCAAGGGGTTACCATCTGCAGTTTGAAAAGCACTGACAATAGATGATAAGATCAGAGGGGCAAATGAAAATGCTTATAGGGGCCAAGCAGATCATCTAAATGCTAGAGGCTGCTGTCTTTCTTTTCCTCGGCATCCCCACCAATATCCCGGCGTACACTGACCTGAGTACGACACAGTGCTCACAGCCAGTCCTACAATTCTCATCTTCACATTCATCCATTCCATCCACCAGCTAACCATTTTCCATTCATCCTGGAGACATACTGTGGTATGTCTCTGTGAGCCAGCCCATTTGAGGGAGTCAGAAATTAATAAGACAAGTTATGGGCTGAGCCCCGGTGGCGTAGTGGTTGTGCACGGTACTGCAGCCCACTGGGATGTAAGTTCAATTCCAGTAGCAGCTCCACAGGAGCAAAGGCTGGGCCTCCTACTCCCACCACCAGAGGGCAGTGATGCTCAAAAAATGAAAGGACAAGTTGATTTCCCTTTGGGGCATCAAAATGTATGAGCAGTCCCTGGCCTTCATGAACTTAGAATTGAAGCTAGTGGTTTTGAGGCATGTGTGTATCTGTTGGGGGGTAGGGATGAGCAAAGAGATTCTGCATTCCAGTAATAGTAAAACCAGAAGTCCTACTTAAGAAGCAAGTAAATATGGCAGTACTCTGGACAGGGCTTCTAGATGCCTGTAACGTGTTTGCTCCATGT